>CM071847.1:12829578-12929578 GCA_036507275.1 Sicyos edulis
ACCACCTGGCGGCCGATCCCAAAGGCAAACTTTTCCAACTAGAACGCGTCCACAACACTTAAGCAACCATCTTGAAGAGCACCGACGCACTCAAGCCAGGGGCACATACCTGATTCACCAAACGGCTAACACCACTCACACCAGCTGAAACTTCAGCTACGGCCACCTCTAAACAACAAGGTCCAGGCACAGGCTTCACTCGGCCAAACCAACTAACTGGAGCCCCTCATCGGCCGACAGCAAACTTTTCAATGCAAACCTACCAGCAACTGGCTAAGAGAACATCACCAGACAGGAAAACAAACAACATTCCTCTCACAGAAATCTCTAGCTGCAGGGAATAAAACATCACGCAGCTACTAGCAACACAACACCTCGAGGATAACAACTCAAAGGTTTTACCAACCAATGCCACGGCACCTCTGTGCCAACTCACTCAACTATGGCTCAGCTATAACGCCGATTGAGAACGCACAACAACTAGGAACAAAGCCTAAGAAGGGCTTGCTCTGCAGAAACTCATCCCAAGCTTATAACGAGCAAGGCTCGCCTCCAAGCTGCCACTCAACTCTTAAGTCCAACTGGCTACTCAAAGGACTTCCTCCTTTTAGCTTGGACCTAACTCATCTTCAAACCAGAAACTCCACACCCGGAACATCGCAAGGAATAACGATAACGACAACCACAAAGCTTGCGGATCTTGAGCAACACCAATCAAGCAAGACTACCCCAAAAGATAATACTCGAAACTGGAATCCACGGTGCAACTCAACGATCACAGAAACTAGTGGTTCTTCAAACCCCAAGGATCCATCAAATAATCAGCAACAACTTAACCACTTAGCCTGGCTAACCACCGTCCTCACGAGGTCGAACAACTTGCCGCTTGCTACTAACACTACATAGGATTTCCCCTGGCTAGGCTGACCGCTGCGCCACTCTGCTCAACTTCACAACTCAGGAGCTACGCTGACTCCTTCTAAACGGGGATGATTCCTTAGCAAATGGACTTTCGATGGATAGCAAACTATACACATGCTCGCTGTCTTGCTCAAACTCAAAGGCATCAACAGCCAGCTCTCTCGGAAGCAACACCAGAGGGAGTCCACAACCGATTGGACCACCTACCCGTAACTAACGAAGACTTACTCAACCACCGGGGAAGGGGTCAACTCCCGAAACCTCCTGACTAAGAACAAGTCCTCAGGGCAACGCCCGCTTGCTCGAACCGAGCTAGCTCACGAAACAACATGGGAACCAAACCTTGGTCAACACCAAGCACCACCTTGCTAAGAATTCCGAAAACCAACGTGGAGGTTACTAAGAACAACTCTAGCTTGTCAACCGACAACAAGCATCCAGTAACTCAATCCGTGGAACACTGCCTGGTCTGACTTAGCTCTGGTGAAGCTCTCCACAATCTAGGGTTCCTCCGATCACCCTTCGACACATATTGTCGTCAACGGTCTAACAGACATCTGGCTACACGAGCCCATCTCCCTCCAGCATTTCAACTATGCTGGCCAAAAGCTCTTCCTTGCCACATATGTAGCAAGCACGGGGCCATGCTCCACACAATCTGAAAAGCGCCTTACCACACTTGATGCATTGAGTCGGCTGCCTGTCCCCGCCATGCTGACGATCCTGAGCTCTAACCTGCGGTCGGCGCCGATCCCGACCCCTAGACTGGCCCTATCGGCGAGTCTGCTATCCCTTGAGTTGGAACCACCGGAAGACCCAAACCTCCTCTTGCTCAAAGCATCAGCCACATCGTAGCTTCTACCCAGGGTAAGGATCCGAACAACACTCTTAGCCATGGCGGCCAGAAACTCCGCGATTTTGCTACCATCGCCCTGGATCAGTTCCAACTGAACTCCAACCATCGATCAACAAGAAATGCCTCTACCCAGGTCAAGGGCCAACTAGCATAACTTTCCTACGCAACAACCCGGCTACCGGCACGGTAACTTCTCAACCAAAGTTAGGGCACTTGCCAAGAACTAAAGCCCTAACCCCTCAGAACTGAGCACTGGTTTCTCAACCTGAATCCGTTCGTTGATCCCCAAACATACATCACGGAATGAGCTATGCAAAAGTACACCGACGTGTACAACTCCAACTAGATTCCTTAAGATCCAACAAGAACTCTCACACAAGGCATCTTTTGCCTCCAAACAGAGCCACAACTAGCAAGGGAGCAACAAGAGTTCAAACCCTCTGGGGTCAACTCACCACGAAACGACACATTGGTCAACTCACTCAACAAGAGCATAGCCACACCAAGCTAACTTACCTCATACCAATGGTCCACTAAACGTGCTCCGATCAACCATCCAACTCATGGCTCTAACACTGGATCAACCACGCATCATCGATGCAACCTCTACTCATATTAGGGTAACTCCAGGGTAGTCGAATCATACTACCATCCATCTGGCTCGCAAGCCCACCACACAGGCGCGAGAACTCGGACGCGCTAGCCCTTAACAACCAACAGCATCCTTTGTACCCAACTCTCGGTGACCCTGAAAGGCTTCTACTTATCCCTCGAACGACCTCACACTTGTAGTTCTCTGACTACCACCGAGCTAGATCTCTTATGCAGCCCAAACAGGTGCAATCTCAGGAAATGGGTACAGGACTAGTGGGGATGCTTAACTCCGGGCGGGTCCTGGAACCACCTGCACAAAAAGTGCCAACTGGCCTGAATCTAGGCCTCCTCTCAAAGCTTGGTGCCAACAGGCACTACATCCTTTACAACACAAACATCCCTTTACGGGCTTTAAGCCCCTCAGAGGGTAGGGAAGGTCACACTCCAGGTGACAGGGCAATGGCACTCAACACAAGAGTCTCAACACTCGAGTAGTCTACTCTCTGACATCACGTCTAACAGACAAGCCACAGCCCACTCCTTCATCCCACTCGATGCTCAACAAACACTCAGGCCAACCCTCGGGTGGCAGCACCTGGCTCCACTCTTGGAACATGCTAACACAAGGTGCTTCTCCCTACTAGCCAACTGGAATCCACGGATGGGTTAAGTCCCGACAAGAAAACTTCACACTGCACCCTGGCTATGGGATACTAACCGAGCTGGCTGCAAAATAGAAGCTGGCTTGCAAGAGGTCAAGATGTCTCTACATCTTCCTCAAAAGATACTAACTCAGCAACTTGCCAATCGACCGGGTGGCTGGTGGAGACTCTGCTGGTCCACCTCTTTCAAGGGACCTCCACCACCAAACTGCTGTATCACACAACACAAGAACGACACGCCTCGGCCTCTGAACATCAGGTCATCGGCCTCTGAACACCAGGTCATCCCAACACTTGGATGATAAACTCAATCCTGGCCAACCACCTCGCTGCTAGCAGTAGGTCTTTCTAAACGGCTTCCACTTGCCAAATTTGGCGGCTCCAACAACGCCAACTAACTCATCAACATAACCCTGCTGAACAAACCTATTTTCCTTTCTTTTTAATCAAACACACCAAAATCCCAAAAACCCACAGCTAACTAAGACATACCGCAGAATGAGCAACAAAAGCACCCAGTGGCACAATTGGCACACTGCCCCTCTAACTTCCCGGCGACCTAGGTTCGAATCCTAACAACTATGCCTTTAAATCTCTAATTTACTTTTGCATCTCACCATGCCCAAACACATCCACAAAGCATCAAAACCCTACATAAGACCAACCAATAATTTTAACAGCTGAAAAAGACAGAAACGGCCCTGACGTCCCGACCAAATTACCAAAATACCCCTAGGGCATACTTGGAAGACCGGGATGAAAACCTGGGCCGCTACACGGTTAAACCTCAAACACACAACCAATAACTTCCATGTAGCTCTCGGCCACCATGGGGATCTTGGTAGCATAACTCAACCAACAACAACTCAACTCACCTTAATGTCTCGACAATGGAGGAAGCACAATGATAGTCTCGGATAGCCCCTCCAACAAACACCTAGAGATCTCGGCTAGGCTAGGCTTGTACAACAAGAGAATAAGCTTTGGTTAGAACACAACCCAACCAACCAAGTTGGTTCTCAGCTAGATCTACAAATCCACACAACAAACACCTAAAGATCTCGGCTAGGATAGGCTAGGCAATGATGGCTAGAGAAGGGAGCTCTCGGATTTGCACCAACAAGCAAAGGAGTTCAAGAAGATGAGCTTGGCAAGGAGATCTCGTATTCAAGCAATAGGAAGAGGATTTTCGAATCCAAGTTGGCTAGGAGATCTCAGATCTAGGCTTGAAGATGGTGAATGGCTAGATCTAGTGTAGTGCAACAACAAGGAGCAGAAGAGCTTCTCGGAACTATGCTTGCAAGAGGCAAAGAAGCTTGAAAGAGGATGGAGCTTGGGAGTTTGAAGATTCGGCCAAGGGAGAATGCGGAAGAAGAAGAAGAGGAATGAAGGTGGAATGGTCGGATAGGGCAAAAGGGAAGGGGAGAAATGGGTTTTCTTTTTCTTTTTCTCAATTAAAATACAACTTTAATCCTCCTTTGTGGCCAAGTGTCAAATGAGGTTCCCCCTTCGAGTCCCAGCTTTTACACCTTTTTAAACCCATTTTCTGTTTAATCCTGGATGACCTCAAACCTCTCCAAACAACTCCAGAACTGGGAACCTAAAAGCAGAACACAAATAGCAACTCAACACAACTCTGGAAAAACAACCGAAACCCTGGGCAATTACCAAAATACCCCTAAAGGCCAAATGACCAAAATGTACTTAGAAGCTTAAACAGCCCTAACAACCAACTGAAAATTAATTGAACGTACCTGGAGAACCGGAATGAAAACCTGGGCTGCTACAGTTTCGATTTGTTTCCTGACTCTTGCCGAGTTGGTTTTGTGTTTTGGTTTCAAGTTCCCGGTTTGTGATTGCATTCTGAGTTGTTTGGTGGTCCTTCGGTTAAAAGAGTAAGGATAGGAAATTAAAGTGTTGTTGGTGGGACTTGAAGGGAGGATTGACAAGGGATTTGAAGCTTTGCTTTTAAAGAAGAAAATAGGATTTAATTGTGTGGTTGTTGGGATTCGAACTAGTGATGGGCAAGGCATTTGAAGCCTTGTCTTAATAGGAAGAAATAAGATGAAAAAGGTGTTGTCGCCATGACTCGAACCCTGTTGGTTTTCTTGGCTTGGAGGTATTTTGTGAAAAACAGAAGAAAAAGACGCCTTCGTTGAGACTCAAAGGTGGGTGGCCAGAAGTTTCAACCGACAAATGAATTGGTCGATTCCTTCTCGAGACCTAGCCGCACGAGACACCTCATCTTCTTCCTCTTGCGATTTCTCTTCTCCCTTCTCTCTGTTGTTGCCGAATCCTTGTTCATCTTTCCCTTCTCCATTGCCGAAACTTCAAGCTACATCTCCAAGCTCCATCGCCAAGCACTCTAGCTGTCGTTCTCTCATCTCCATTGCAAGAGCTAGTCGTGGTCTCCTCAAGCTTGGACCGAGAACTCCATTGCCGAAGCCACCTCCCTCTTCATCTTGTTCTCCTTGCTCTTGATCCTTTTTGCTGCAACAAACATAACCGAGGAGACTACCTTCCCCATTGATTCTTGTTGTCACCACACCTAGCCAAGAGCCTCATCCTCATTTGCTTTTGATTCTGCAACCAGCAAGCTTGCAAGCACTTCATTGCCGAGAGGGTTTTCCTTGTCACCTACACACAAGCCCAAGCTTTGAGGCGGAGGAGTGCACTTGCCGAGTCGAACCTTGTTGCTGCCGAGCTTGGAGGTTCTTGGATTGGGTAAACCCTAACTCCCAGGAGAGTTGTTTTGGTTGCTTACTCTTAGGTGTTGTGATTAAATTGGTTGTTATTGTTTGATTGGTTTGCTTGTGTGATTCTGCAGCTCGAGGATCATTTTCCTATTGTTGTGCATCTCTACTTTTCAGATAAGGGTTTCTTGCCGGGGTTGTGTGGACCCTGCGCTTGGCTTTGATGTCTCCTAGTTGTCTGTTATATATATACTGTTAGTGCATAAGATTGTGCAAGTTTTCTGTTATATATACTTTTAGTGGATAGGATTGTGCAGGTTGTCTGTTATATATACTGTTAGTGAAATAGGCTTGTGCAGGTTGTTTGTTATATATACTGTTAGTGGATAGGTTTGTGCAGGTTATCTAGATGCTACTTTGCTAATGCTTATGTCCTAATCCTGTATGCTTATTTGACCTGTTCTTGTATGATGTATGCCCTGAATTCATATGTTGTGATTAAGCATGTTAGTGGATAGGGTTTGTCTTAACTGACTGTAATGGCTTAGCATGTAGAATAGCGTATCCTTATTTTCTGTGGTTTTTCAACTAGGTAACTTGGGACAGCACCGGAACGGCTAGCGAAGGAGCTGTCGACGTCACTCTGTCTATGTTTTATGTCTTTATTTGATTCATCATGTAGTTGGGCACGGAGTCCATAGGAGGATTTGCATTATGTTTTTTTAAACTATTTTTGGATGATTAAAAGAAATTACTGGCCAGGACCTTTGTTTTAAATGCTTTTACATTCATGCATGCTCAGTAAGAACAAGGTTTATGACTATTTTTAGAGTCGGGTTCTTACAATTCTTTTCTCTTTTTTTCTCTTTTTCTTTTTTTCTTTTTTTTTCGAGAATTATACTAATAGTCTTACAAGTATTTATCACGAATTTAATCTTAATCGTTTCAATACATCTTCTAACTTTTAATTATTTTGTTACTTTAGATAAAAGCCAAAACCAATTGAACTTATTTCTTATATGTACTGACTCTTAAGATATCACTTGTTAATTATCAATTCCCTATGGAGAACGATAAAATAATATTTACCACTTGCTACAATTTTGACTGTGTATACTTGTGTAAATGCGATTCTAGAGCGTAGGATATTAGTAGTATCTTACTCTTATGAATTTATCTTCATTATATTGCACTAAAATATCTCATCACTAATTAAGGCAACCACCGTAAATATTAACACATCTTCCTTTTTCATAAATTGCAGTTAACTATTTATTCAAGCTTTAACCTTTGCTTATCATGCATCTTGATTAAGAAGTAAATATGCATGAGAATGCGAAAAGGAAGAAAATATCTAAAAACAAACATCTGTATTAAAAAAATCCACATGCTTGTGTTACAACCTAATTCTAAGAGTTTCAACAGAAGCACAAGGATCTATTGTAAAGACCCGACCCGAAAGGGTTCTAAAATAGGTCGTTACCTCAATGCATGCATTCAAATCTACAGAAAATTCGCAAAAGGGTGTTCGGATTCTAAGTAAAAACTAAAACATAAAACATCCATTTAAAAATCAACATCAATTCCTGTAACCTGTCCCTGTTTCCAAGCACCTGTTCCAAGACAAATACATTTACAAAACTTACTCTAATCAGATATTTATTTAAAACATACAAACTTTACAATAGTTACAACAATGCTAGAATCCGGAAATACATTCAGAAAACACCCTAGGGCTCCGTGCCCAACTACATGCATTCAGAGAACATTTAAATCATAAACATAAAACTTAGAGTTGAACAACAGGTTTTCCATGATCACAGCTCCTCCTCCAGCCATCCAGTCTCGCACCATGGTTACCTGTGGAAAAACCACAAAAATAAGGGTGAGTAACGAATTACTCAGTAAGAATCCCCAACCGGGGTACAATACGATATAATCAGTCATCTAGTACCAAAGCATGCAAGCAAACAGCTACCAACACAGATCATAGCTCAACGATCTCATAAAGAAAGATCTGGAGTCATCGGAAGTCTCTTTCTTCCGGCCTAGGGATTGGATACATCGACCAATCCGGACATCACCGAGGTATCTCACTCGGGAATACACTGATCCCTAGAATGTCCTCAAGGGCCTCCTTGCCCTTGCACTAAAGCTCGACTTACGGAGAGTACCCAAGTCGCTCTAACGGAAGGAATGGTGTACTCACGACATTAGCCCGGGAGCTCTCCGAACCGGCAACTAACGCGTGTGCGCGCACCGCACCGCATGCTCTCTGCAAACGGCGTAAATGCGGGGGCTAAGGGCAAACTACGCCGCCAGTGCGCATGCATATGACTCGGAGGCGGTGTCGATCACGAGCGCGAGGCCCTCGGCGCTCATCATGCGGCATGATCCACCGACTGAAGCTAAGAATCGCCGTAGGCGAGCTTACACCGATGGCAGGGTTCCGCTCTAACAGGCTACAAACTAGGCTTATGCCGAAGTGGGTAGCTAACTCCACAACCGGAGGGTCGGGGGGGGGGGGGGGAGGGGGGAAGCAAGATACGTTATGCTACGCACACTTTACTCCCGACCAGAGCTAAATCCACCTTGGCGACCGGGGGGGGGAAGCAAGATACGTTATGCTGCGCACACTTTACTCCCGATCAGTGGGGACAAAGTACGTTATGTCAGCTCAGCCTCCGGATGATGACAAACCCTACAACTCTATCTAAGAGTACAGAGTAAAATCAATGATTCCTGGCTAGCAAACAATGAAGGACATCAAACACATTTACCTAGCATGATACTACGAGCTTAAGCAGGAATCATAAGCATGCTAGCAGAACAAACCTAGCATGGCACTAACATGTAAAATCAGGAAAACATGCTAGCAAGAAATCAAACAAACTGCTCTATCTCTAACATGCTCATAACAGTCAGCAAACAAGCAATGCATAATCCACCTTGGGTAGCTAACTCCACGACCGGCGGGTCGAGGGGGGGGGGGAAGCAAGATACGTTATGCTGCGCACGCTTTACTCCCGACCTGAGCTAAATCCACCTTGGCGACCGGGGGAAGCAAGATACATTATGTTGCGCACACTTTACTCCCGATCAGTGGGGACAAAGTACGTTATGTTCGCTCAACCTCTGGATGATGACAAACCCTACAACTCTATTTAAGAGGACAGAGTAAAATCAATGATTCCTGCCTAGCAAGCAATGACCGACATAAATCACATTACCTAGCATGATACTACAACTTAAGCAGGAATCATAAGCATGCTAGAAGAACAAACCTAGCATGGCACTAACATGTAAAATCAAGCAAACATGCTAGCAAGAGATCAAACAAAGCTGCCTATCACTATCATGCTCATAACAATCAGCAAACATACAAGGTACATTCGAGATATATCGCAGAGTCCACACAACCACGGTAAGGAATCCTTACCTGGGACAAGCAGAAAAACAATAATAAATCATAATAAATCAACGAGCGATCCTTGAGCCTCTAATCGATCCCGAACAACCTATACATTTCAAATAAAGCACCCAAATCAAATACATAAACAGCCCAATAAAATTCATAACCAGCAGCCAACAAATCAAGGCCCAACGAAGAAAAGACTCGGGAAATACCATCCGAGAAGCCACAAGGCTCGGGCCAACCAACACACCACAAGCAGGCTGTCGGCAGGGCAGAAACTGGCAGGGCGCGCGCTGAAGCGTAGACACGGGCGCTGGGGCGCAGAGCTGCGCGCGGGCGAGGCGAAGGCGCGCGGCGCGGCTCGGCACAGGGGACGGCGCCCGGGCACGAGCTCGGCAATCACAGGGGCGCGCGCGTGAGGCGACGCGACGGCTTAGGACGCTCGGGCTTGCACAGCAAGGCGAGCTACAGGGCACACGACTCGGCACAGGGCAGGGCGGCACGAACCTGGGCGACGCGAGGCCTGGGCGAGGCTGGGCGACGCGACTCGGCCTAGGCGATCTGGCGCGGGGACTCGGCACTGGCACCGCGGCGCGTCGGGCCGGGTCGGGTGAGTCTGGCCGAGCGGCCAGGGGCTCAGCCGCTCGGGCATGGGCGACCAAGGGGGGCTCGGGCGTGGGCAGGGGCTGGGGTCGGGCTGGAGGAGAGAGAAAGGGAGAGAAAATGGGAATTTTGGGGATTTTGGGGAAAATGGGAAAATTAAAGGAAAATGGGATTTTTATTTATTTTTTTCTTTTTTCTCTTTTATTAATTTTCCATCCTTATCCAAATAAATCCAATTTTTCCAATTTTCCAAAAATCCTTAAAATCCTTAAATCCCATTTCCCGGCTTCCTCCTTCGAGACCCGACTGAAGCAACCATTTCCAATCAACAAATCTCACTTAAAACAACCTCCCAAATCAAAATCGAGGGCCCTTACTCGAATCCCAAGGAAACACCCAAACAACCATCACTTTGCCCAAAACCCAAATCACAACCGAACTCCCAAACGAATAGCCCAAACATCTCGGGACTCGCAGCCACCAACAAACAAGCCTCAACAAAGGCAGGAGCTGCCTCGAAGCCCTGAAAAACCACAAATCCTGCCCAGGGAGCAAAAAGACCAAAATACCCCTAAGGGTCAAAACGGCTCTAACGGCCCTACCGAACCACTGAATCTGAACCGGAAGCTCCTCGAGAACCGGGATAGAAAACTGGGCCGTTACATAAACATTGTTGATGTAGAAACTCTTTCTACCTTTTAGTATTGTGTTTATAATGCATGTTATTGATAGATATACATAAACATGCTCTCTGTATATAAAATGAAAATTTTATCAAACAACTTCTTTCAATAAATTTAATTACTACAAAATACGTAACACATAAATTTAACTAATTTAACTTCTATATTAGTTTCCACGTAGAGATGTTTTCTTTTGCTCATCTTAAATACATCAACCTATATAAAACACCCATAATTAGAGTTGATAATGTAATCTTTTTTTTAAGTCAAAATCATCATATATATAATGAGAATGAACACATTCGAATTTATTATTTGAACTACATAATTTCAAGTTCAATATATACAAGAGATAAGTTGTAGACAACGGAAAGAATTCAATTTTACAACTATGCCAAATAGTTAACATTTTGAGCATATCATATAAAATCAAGAGCAACATAAAAACATGGAACAAATACGATAGTATATAAAATTATGAGCAACATATGAACTAGCAACAAAATAAAAATGATCAACGATCAAAATTTGCTTAATGTATATATGCGAGTTGTTGAACTCATATACATTGTACGCATAGAATGTTTTAACACAAATCATAAAAAAAAAGTAAAGAACTTTTCTGTAGCGAACGAGGTGGTAGAGACTCGTGCTGATAACGTGTTATAAAATAACAAAGAACATCAAGAATAAAGAAGAACAGAGTAGAGAGAAAAGTGAGTTGTTCTCTATTGTTGAGTTGTATTTCTAAATGCTTCACACCATCCTATTTATAAGATTTATGGGAGGGGTTGATAACTCATGTGGATTGTTATGTTATGGATATCTACCATTTCATAATAGAATAGGTTTTTAAATCTATTTGACAAATTGAATATTTAGCTCAATTTCTCTTAATAATATTCAACTTTAATTAAGCGCGAATAAAAAAAATAATTACAAATACTTTATAAATTGGAATTCCCTCATCTATGAGGATTGAATGCGATGGTAATAAACCGTCAGTGAGACAACCGTCCTTAAATCACAAATTAAAAAGCTTCAAACATTATAATTTTCAGTACAAAAGATTCTTTATAATCCTTTGCTTCTAATCCTAACCTCTAATCCTACATGCATTATATTTGAAATATAGTTAACTATCTTAAGATAATAATGCTCGAGTCTTTGTTAAAAATACCTTAACTAGGGACTAAGTAACTCTCTAACCGAGAGTTATCAACATTCAATGTTGAAAACAAAAAGAAGAGATTTCTAATGTTTTTCTTTTGGAAAGTATATAAAAAAATTTAGGGTTGTTTCTTCGTTGAGAATATTCTAATTTTTAAATACATTAATATGTGTTGTTAGAATAAGGTGTTAAAGACTTTTGTGACAACCAAAGAACTTTCACCAAATACTCTTTAGAGAAATGGAAAAAGATCACAATGATTGAAAGAGTTAAAATTGGCGGAAAGTTTTTAATTTTAAACAGTTAAATATGAGAGTTTGGAAATGATGCGATAGATGGTTTTGCTAACCATTTTTACATTTTGAATATCAGTTATTTGGTGCCAGAGCTATTTAAATCTACATTTATGCTAGTTTAAAGTGATTGAAAGAGTAATGCTATGATTTAACTAAGTAAAATATATCACTAAAGACTATCACAAACTCAAATGGTAGACTCATGCATAATGTTGTAGACAAGAAAAACATGTTCATAAAAAATTCTTCCAAGAATGAAATTATTATGAGTAAAGTTGTCCCAAGCTACAAATGTGAGACTTATTTTAAGATGTAAGTCTTTATCCTTAAGTGTTACACTTTAAAGTATTGTAGAGAAACCAAAGAATTAAAGTAGCAACGAGAGAAATTAAGTATTTATTTAAAAGTTATTATATATTAGCCAAACTTTTAAAGATGGAAATTCTTTTAAGGTTGGTATATTGTAACAAGTCAATTTATTTTAGTTAATGATATGTAATTATTTTTTTTATTGTGGTAATATTTGTGGCAAAAATTTATATTTAGTTTTTTTTGTAATTTGTTTTTGACAAAGTTTGGTTATTACTTATTTTTGTTTTTTTTAGCTTTGTAAATATTTTATCAATTTTATCTTCATATATATGAAAGTTCTTATTTCTTTTCCTATTTTTCGTTAAAATAGAGTAATAATTAAAGGTAAAAAAATTTAAATTCATGACTTCTTTTCTGGGCGCACATTTAGATTGATTGAGTGATTCCTCTAGTTGGTTGAGTATATTACACACAATCGACTTTAAAATGATTCCATGAATATACTTATTGTTATCGATTAAACTTGCAAACTAGCTATATATGATTCTTTTAATTTTGTGAAAAATATATTCTATGTAAACCTAATAGGATATAGATATGATGTCTTAACAAATTTGTCACTCTTTGGAAACAATAATCATAAATAATTGATTCATTTATTAAGAATATTAATTAAAGTGAGGTGTTCTTTGGTTGATATACACATACACATATATACACATTAATTATATATATATATACCCACACATTAATTTTATACATGTTGGATAACTTCTTAATAATTTTGTCCTTAAAGTCATGGGCCCTTGATTGTAGACAAAACTTGTTTAGCTCGTGACATTAAGACATTATGATCTATAGTTTTTAAAATATTTTAATTTAGTCATTTACCTCTTTGATGTTTAATGTACACTTTCTTTTTTAGAAAATGGTAAATTGATTAATAATAAACGAACATAGACTAACAATGAATGAATTATTAAAACATTCAAAATTAATTGGTTAAACTAAATGAGAAAATTTATAATAAAATAACAAACTCTGAAACATTTCTTATGTAGTCTATAAAGAAATTAAAACAAAAATATAGTTTTATTTTTAAAAAATGTTATAAAGCAAAGAAAACAATGAATAAAAGGTATATTTTTTTAATGACTTCATTTTTATGATCAATGGCTGAGGGAGCATGACTTGGAGACGACATTCTTACAGTCCTTCACTTTCTCGACAACTACGATCAACGAAAAGAAAATGTCACATTCAATTATAAAATGGAGACATATCAATAAAATTTTATTAGAGATCTATATTACTTTGAATGATAACATTTTTATATATTTATTTTTTCAAGTAAAATTCTTAGGGAAACAAATAATAGAGATAAGCCTAATTTTTTTTTAATATTATTAATATCTAAAAATTTAAATTTAGATAAACTCAAAATAAATTATAAGCTTCTACGTAATAAATTTTCAAATTCAAACTTTTGTCCAATAAAATTTATGAACTTTTTAAAAGTGTCATTTAAATATGTTCAAGTCCTAAAAATTTGTAAACATTTAGTCTTATTTTAAACCACATACAATATTAATCGAAATATAAATTTAATCTTACTATTTTAGAATTTATCTATTATGGCCAATAAACTTTTAAACATTTAATTTTGGTTCTTATAAATTATGTTAAATTTAATTTTTGTGTTAGATTTATTTACAAAATAATTACTCTACTCATTTATCCTCCATAAACTTAAAACATAAATTCATATTTTTCATTTTACATATAAAAATAATGAATATTATTAAAGCAATTTCTTTAAATAAACTTCAAACTTATCCTTTAAGTACAATAAAAAAAATATTAAAAAAATAATTACATGGATTAAAATTATTTTTATTAAACCTTGTGTCCTTACCAAAATTTATGACTTATTTAACAAGAAAATGGTTGAAGGATTAATGTTTAGAAATAACATGCAAAAACCTAAATAAAATTTGAAGAATTCAATTTATTCATAAAGAAACAATCTCTATTATATTTTTTCTCTAAATGTTAGAAATATATTAAAATTATGATAATCAACAAACAATATAGATTAATTTTAACTTTAAACTAAGTCTTTAAGTGTAACAAAAGAGTAAAGGAATGAAAACAATATTAACTTAAAAAGTTTGGAACCTGAATTTTCTGTATTGTTGACATTGATGCAGAGTGCATACGCGCCTATAATCTCGCATCCCATTTTACTATGTTCGTGAGAACTGAGCTTTGTGTTGGGATCATAAGATAGAATTGCAGGGTTGATGCAGTTACGCATACACTCAGTGAATTTAGTTGACTTAGCCATTGCGAGCGAGCCTAGAACCAGCCACACCATGAATGCCCATTTCGCCGATTGTCTGCAACTCCCCATTATTTTCTATTTTTGTTGTTATATCTTTCTCTTTTTAGATCAAATCCTTTAAATATATATCACTAATTTTCTACTCTCTACCATTCCAATGGCACACCTTATTTTAACAAGGTTTACTTACTTTTTTTAACAATTCTATTTTTAGATCGAGACATAGAAAGAATAAAACTAAATTAAGACCCTTATGATTTGGTCACATAAACCAAATCAAGTAAATAGTTTTAGGTGGTATTTACGAAATATAGTTGAGAAAAACATATTTTGATCCATGTAACTTAATTTGAGATGAAATTTTATCTTATCTCGGAAAGGAAGGTGGAATCTAAAAAATAATTCTTCATTCTATAAATCAGTATCACGACTAAATTATTTGTGTTAAGATAAAGCATTGGAGTTGTTTTATAAGTACCTCTGCCTCACCTGAGCGCATTTCTCAAATTTTCTAAGTTTTCTTGTCTAGATCTAATGTGTTTTTTATTATATAGTGTGGACATGCATCTCAAAGCTAAAATTAAACTACACATTTATTGATGGGCTATTTTGGAAATCTCAAATAGATATGCTCGAGATTTCATATATCTTCTCCAATCCCCTTCCCTTTGGATAATTCATCTTGCTCAAAGCCCTCCCTTCTTCATCTCTTTTGATTTATATACTTCACCTTCTTCAATTTCTCCTTGACCAGTGTAAGGGACCGACCCGAATGGGGCACTAAATGGGCCCTTACCCCAATGCATGCATTCAAAGTAAAGGACATTTAAACAGACATGATTTCGGATTCCAATTAAAACAAAACATTCAAAATAACCCCTTTAAAAACTAAACAATTTCCCTAGAACCTGTCCCTGTTTCCAAGCACCTGTTCCAAGATAAATACATTTCTAAAGTATACTCCGATCAGAGATTTCTTAAAATCATTCAAAACATGTCTAGATACAGTAATGCTGGAATCCACAAAATATTCAGAAAACATCCTAGGGCTCCGTGCCCGGCTACATGCATTCAGGAGAAAATAAAACATAAAGAGTCATAATCACAAAATCACAGTTTGATGATTGAGCCCCATGATCACAGCTCCTCCTTCAGCCATCCTGTCTCGCAACTTGGTTACATGTGGAAAATCCACAATAATAAGGGTGAGTAACGAATTACTCAGTAAGAATCCCCAACCGGGGTACAATACGATATACATGGTCATCTCGATGAATGTATGCAAGCTATGAGTATAAACACAGAATAGAGCACATAGCTTAGCCCACACTTGGGCCTCGGATGCCAATTTAGGGTCTTAGTCCGGAATAATATCACCACACAAGTCCAATACATAAGTCTCCCTATACGAGAAACAAGTCCCGGCCTCAGCCTGTCTACTGTCGACGAAAGGTACACTGGCTCAAGATCCCGATGAGCTCTCCGGTCGGCGCTGTAATGAGCGTAAGCATGTACCGCGTGCTACTGCAGACTATGGGGGGTGCCGAGTCTAGAGGCAAGCTGCCCATGTCCAGTCACCACGCCTAACTAAATCTCTGGATCGGTGTGGATCGACATAGGGTGTGAGACTGACACGTAAACTATGTCAGCCTGAACCACCGCACCTGAGGCTAAGGAAACGGGTCGTGGTAGGCTTACACCAGGAAACCGCCCTTACCTTAACAGGTGGCAATCAGGGGCTACTGCCAAACATGCTGAGGACATGCCGACTGCCGGGGACGAGGCAATGCCAAGTCATCATCCCGACCGTTGGGGCATTTAACAGTCTGCCACCCTCACCCAAGATTGCAGGACCTACCGCTTGGGTTAGCTAATCCCTCACGGGGTCCGGGGCGAGCACCGCCTCTCGACGTCCCCGCCATGGATGCAAGGTACTTTATGCATCGGGCACGGATGATGCTATCTACCCGCAACTCTAACTCGCCCTAGCAATCGACAAAAACAATTCCATAAAATCCAATATGTGCTCAATAAGAATACAAGGAGACTAGCATGATACTACGAAGCAAGGAAATGAGTACGAGCATGCCGAGAAAGGAACAACCTAGCATGGATTAACATGAGAATAAATCAGGAATATCATGCTAACAGAATTCGAAACTAGCACCTATTAGTAAATATGTCAATAAACACAAACAAGCAATCAATCAGCAATCGCATAATATATCGCAGGGTCCACACAACTCCGGTAAGAAATCCTTACCTTGGTCGGGGACGATTTGACACGAAATACTAAATTGCGAACGAACCCGAACTAGCTACCGAGAACCTATCAATCACAACAAAAATCACACAATAGGCCTAAACGGGGCAGCAACGGAGCAACTCACGAGGCGCGACGGACGCACGAACGAGCCGATTGCACGAACGGGCAAAGAACGGGCTAGCTGAAGCGCTGCGTCGCGCGCGCGGCGCGCGCGCGCGCGCGCGCGGCGAGCGCAGCACGCTTGGGAGGCGCGCGCGGCGTGACACGGAGCTGGGCGAGGCGTGCGCGCAGGCGCGAGGCGATGCGCGGCGTGGCTGGGCGGAGCGCTCTGTTTCTGCGCATGAATAGGGGCGATGGAGAAAACCCGAAATCGAGCGATCCGAGAGGATTCGACGAGCGATTCGTTGATGGCGAACTCCCCTACACTAGCTGCACAAAACCCATACCTCAAATCACCTTGACTCGGCCGGAAATGGCAAAGCCCGAAACAGGGGAGAAATTCGACGGAAAAGAGAAGGAGAAGAAGAAGAGAAGAAGAAGAAGAAGAGGAAGAGAGCTCACCGGAGGGACGAACGGCGAGGGAGAGAACGCTGGTCGGCGAGGGAGGAAAAATTGCGAAGGAGAGCTCGGTCGGTCGGAGAAATTTCGCGAAGGAGAAGAAGAGAAATGGAGGGGAAGCTTCGGGCGAGCTCTGCTTTTATACCAACCGCCTTCGAAAACACGGATATGTATTAGCTGGTGCGCTTAGAATAACAAAGACGCTCAGTGGCTTGGCTGGCAGCGACCCTTACCTAGCTTGCAGCGCGTCCTTTGCTCGAATCTCACTCGACGCGCTATTTAATTCTCTATTTATTTTTACCTTTTTCCAAGCCCAAATGTCTTCACCAAAATTCCCGATCCCATTCAAATCGACTCATAATTTTTTTCCGGCAATTAACAATTACATAACCGGCCCTGTCGGCCCGACCAAAATTACCAAAAGGCCCCTGGGCCTCCCGGGAAGACCGGGATGAAATTTCCGGGCCGTTACAACCAGCAACGAATTACGTTTTCATCTTCAACTTCTCTTCGTTTTCTTATTCTATTTATGTTCAAGCCATAAACTAGCATGGAAGTCGTGTATTGGTGGGGATTGTTTTAAGCTTATGAAAATGAAGGATTGTTCTCATTTTGACAAACAAGAGGAAATTTGTTCGCAAGCTGCACGAGATTTTTGAATACCATCCTCCTTCAGTATTGTTTTCTATTAATCCTTCTTCCTTGCACTGTTTGCAAAATAAGGATTTAAAGTGTATCCGTTTGATTAGAGTTAAAGTCTAAGACTTTCAAACTTCAAATCACATCCAATAGGTTAGAAAAGTCTTCATTAACTGTCGACGAGTTTTAACCTTCAAGAAATCAATAGTCAAATAAAAAGAATATTAGCCGACGGTCTACGGAAACCATCGAGTAATCCTAAATATAACCACAGATTTTCTCATACATAAGCTAATACTCTAGTAGAGAGAAACTTTGTAAAATGATCAACAACATTGTCATTCGTGTCTATCTTTGTAAAGACCCGACCCGAATGGGGTTCTAAAATAGGCCTTTACCTCAATGCATGTGTTCAAAACATAAAGACAATATGCAAGAATGGTTTTCGGATTCCAATTGAAAACTAAAACATGCAAACAACCATTTAAAACAAACACGGTTATAGAATTCCTGAAACCTGTCCCTGTTTCCAAGCACCTGTTCCAAGATAAATACATTTCCAAAACTCACTCTGATCAGAGATTTATTTAAAACATCCAAAACTTTCCAATAATTACAACAGTGCTAGAATCCGAAAAACAGTTTGAAAACAACATAGGGCTCCGTGCCCAACTATATGCATTCAGAGGAAAATAAAACACAAAGAATCATAGACATAAACTCAGAGTTCGAACAACGGGTTTCCATGATCACAGCTCCTCCTCGAGCCATCCGGTCTCGCACCATGGTTACCTGTGGAAAACCACAAAATAAGGGTGAGTAACGAATTACTCAGTAAGAATCCCCAACCGGGGTACAATACGAAAACATCTCATTTAGCACATCGACATGCAGCCATACAATGACTTAGAGCAAAACGGTTGGTTTAGGCTATGTGCTAACACTAGAGCTAGCCTATCAAGGGCTTACAACTACAGCCTATCCTAGGTTCTACACCTGGATGCCCATCGGGGTCTTACACAACCTAGGATACCATGACACAATGATGCCCATCGGGGACTTACACATAAGGATGCCCATCGGGGACTTACACATAAGGATGCCCATCGAGGTCTTACTCCCGCTAACTCAGTGATGCCCATCGGGGACTTACACACAAGGATGCCCATCGGGGTCTTACACCTCTAATCAATGATGCCCATCGGGGTCATACACATACGGATGCCCATCGGGGTCTTACACCTCAATCAATGATGCCCATCGGGGTCTTACACATACGGATGCCCATCGGGGTCTTACACCTCTAGCTATCAATGTTGCCCAACGGGGTCTTACACATCTAGGATGCCCATCGGGGTCTTACTCCAGCTAGGATCACAGAGATGCCCATCGGGGTCTTACACCTCAATCAATGATGCCCATCGGGGTCTTACACCTCTAGCTATCAATGCTGCCCAACGGGGTCTTACACATCTAGGATGCCCATCGGGGTCTTACTCCAGCTAGGATCACAGAGATGCCCATTGGGGTCTTACACTCTCTAGCAATCATATGATGCCCATCGAGGTCTTACACATACGGGAACAGTGTCGTGCCCATCGGGGACTTACCTACACTATAGATCACCTGCCTAGCCCTAGCATGGGACTATCAGAATATAACAGGAACAAGAATATTCCAGGATAAAAAGACCCTAGCATGGAACTAATATAACAAAAACACAAGTACAACACAAACCTGGAAGCAAGAGAAAACATGTAACCTATCCACTAGAAATTTCATACAATCACAAGATATGGCATGCTATCAATTATTCGCAGGGTCCACACAACCCCGGTAAGAAACCCTTACCTGGTAGGAAGGCAACTACACATAAGAATCCTAAGCTGCGATCGATCCCGTGCTAGCTAATGAGAACCTAACAAGCACAATAATTATCACAATCCATAGGCCTAAATATAATAAAACAAACAGGGCTCAGCTCGGGAGCAACTCACACAGCACGGCTGACGAGCGGACGGACAGTCAGCCGCGGCAGACTGGCAATCGCTGGCTTGGCCTTCTTTGGCGACAGAGCTATGCTTTGGGGTGCTGCACGGCGCCGCTGCTGAAGCGTCTTGCACGGCGCGGACGAGCTGCAGGCGAGACAAGGGCGAGCGGGCGCGGGCGCAGACTCAGACGGGCGAACGCGGGCGTGCGAGAGCGAGCTAGGCTGGGTGATGGCGTCTGGTGCGCGCGACGGAGCACGGACGGGGCGAACGCGGGCATACGGCAATGCTGGGCTGCGACGATGGGCGTCTGGGCGTGCGACGGCCTGAGCAACGTGCTGCTGGGCGTCTGGGCGCCTAGGCTACTGGCTGCGACAGACCTGCTGCTGGGTTGGGCGTCTGCTGCTGACGATGGGGCTGCTGGTGCGATCTGGTTGGGCTGCTCGACTGGGCTGCTCGGCTGGGTTGCTTGACTGGCCGGGACGACGGTCGATGGGGCTCTCGGGAGAAGACACACGCAAGGGGCTTGAGAGAAGAGGGTTGGGCGGCTAAGGATGATTTGGAGAAGAAACAACAACAACCCTAATTCCTTTTCTTTTAATCAAAGCACCAAAACCCCAAGAACTCAAGGCTAACTAAGATATGCCGCGAAAAGAGCAATAAGATCACTTGGTGGCTCAACTGGCAAGGCCTTGCTCTAACACACAAGGCCACCTTGGCTCGAACCTTGGCTGCTGCAACATTAAATCCCTATTTTACTTTTGCATCTCTCCATGGCCAAATACATCCACAAAGCATCAAAATCCTACTTAAGTCCATCCAATAATTTTAACAACTGAAAAAGACATAAACGGCCCTGACGGCCCTACCAAATTACCAAAATACCCCTAGGGCATACACGAAGACCGGGATGAAAACTCAGGCCGTTACAATATTCCTCCTTTTTATGACTTTCGACCTCGAAAGTCCTTAAGATCAAACAGCTCTTGATAATCGCAATCTCATCTCGTCCTCCCCGCTCACGAGCGGCTTCCTCAGAACTCTGACTCCTCCACTGAACTTTTATCAAACGGATCTCACGATTACACAACTTCTTCGTCTCAAAGACCAGAATACTCACAGGCTTCCCCTCGAAGTTCAAATCCCCATTCAGCTGCAAAGGCTCAAAGCCCACAATGAGCGATGGGTCCGGCACATACTGCCTCAACATCGATACATGAAAACACTGTACAACTGACAATGACGGGAAAGAACTAACCGATATGCAACTCTGCCAATCCTCTCGAGAATCTCAAATGGTCCAACAAAACGGGGACTCCACTTCCCTCGCTTACCAAACCTCAACACACCTCACATCGGTGCAACCTTAAAAACACGCACTGTTCAACCTCAAACTCTAGAACTCGACGCCGTACATCGGCGTACCTCTTCTGCCTGCTCTGAGCTGACACAAACGAGCTCTAATCTTCTGCACTGCACTGCTGGCCAACTGCAGCAACTCAGGACCCAAAAACTGACGGCTACCAACCTTTCTCACAGCACTAGAAACCTGCAACATTTATCATACAACGCCTCAACGGAACCATAAGAACTAACAACTGGGAATTGCTACCCAAAGCAAACTCATAAAACCAACACTGGTCTTCCGCTGCCTAACCACGGAAACACCAACTCGCAACAAGTTCTGAAGGATCTGGCTCACTCCTCCCAAAAGACCATCGGTCAGAGGGTGAAACACTACAGGGACTGCACTCGGCTCATAAGCCACTTAACAACGCTCTTAGAACCACGGTTCTTCATCGCACTTCCTAGAATAACCTTTATTGCTACACCCTGGTGCCAACAACTCTAGCCTGAAACTGTCATGCCACTACTCCATAGTAATGAGGTCTCCACTTGGGCGAGGTGCGAGCTCTAGCTATTGAAACTAACCAGCCAGAAATCCGAACTCACACAACCACCTCAACCAAACGCCGGCTACAAACCAACAACTTGAGTGCTACAAACTCGGTAGCCTAACCATCCGCACACTGCATAACTACGCCGGTCTACTCAACTCTAGCTCGACCTAGATCACTGACTGAAAAGTCAACCTGCTATCAACAGGGCCCTAGAGGGCTCCCTCCACCAAACTTACCTCCATGCAAGCAACGGAACGAAACTTGCCTCAAATATGAAACACATCTCACAAGTCCAAACGATAACACATACAGGCTTAACCCTCTAGCTTAGGCTTATTGCACCTTCCCACCGAAACTTCACAAATGGGACGCCACTACCAGGTTAACACCAACTACCAAGAACAATAATACCAACAATGGCTGGCAGAGCACAAGCTACACTAACCAGCAAGGATCCCTCAATAGGTCAAAACCCTAATCCAGCCACAATGGTGCAACCTCATCCCACAACTGATACAAAGGGGTTTCTCAACTACAAAGGTGCAACATCTCCCAGGCCAAACACACAAAGCATCTTAGCTGACTAGGCCCAACACTTACAAGAGGCAGAACAACCCTTACTGCAACTTCCAGAACACCACTCAAGAGTCCGCTTAACTGGACAAACAACTGCTTCCAAGCAGCCAACAAACTTTTCCCTCTTGCTAGCACCACTACCATCAACTCCAAGACCAAGGAATAATCTGACAACTCCCAAGGAGAAACAGTTCCTTACAAGCGGACAATCGAAGGACAGAGAGCTCCACACACGCTCGTTGTCTTGCTTAACTAAAGAAACAACATCAAAGTCTCACGGAGGCAACAACAGGGGGGTCCACCTCAGACTAAACCTCCAACCACACACTAGCCAAGACTCACCTCCAAATGCCAAAGGGGCAACTCTCAACATCCTGGAAACAGGAAAAACAACAGACAGGGCACGAACCACTCGCCCCACGAGAAAACTAACTTCTAGCAACTCAAAACCACAACTTGGTCAACACCAAGCACCAACTTGCCACCACACCGGAACCAATCCGGACTCTACTCCAAACAGACACAAGTTTTCTAGTCTACCAAATCTGCCAGCAACTCACCCGAGGTCTACAACCTACACGACTCCGGCTTGCCAACTGAACTCACTACCTGGGTCTGACTGAGCTCTGGTGAGGCTCTCCACAACTAGGATTCTTCGGCAACCCTCGACACACTCTGTTGACAAACGGTCTAACAGCCAACTGTCTGAACAAACAACTCATTTTTCCAGCATCACAACCATGCTGGCCTGCTCCGAACCTCAAACCCAAAAAGACCAGAAACGCTTTAGAATGTGTCATCCTCCTACTCAAAGCATCAGCCACATCGTAGCTTCCACCCAGGGTAAGGATTCCGAGCAACACTCTTAGCAACTACGGTCAGGAACTACGTGGCTTCGCTACAACCACCACTTGTTCAGTACCATCTGAACTCCAACCATGATCAACAAGAGATTCCACCAACCAAGCTTAGGTTCAACTTAACAAACTTGCCTAAGCAGCAACCCGACTACGAGTACGGTATCCTTACAACCTCAACTAAGGCCTTACAACATCCACCTGGAGTCCAACTTCCCAAAGAACTGAGCACCAGTTCTCCAATGCAAACCCTACATAGTTCCGAAACTCTCGCCACCAGAACGAACTACCCAAAACACACTTGTGTGCACAACTCTCAACCTTCCTTCAGAGATCCAAGACTAACAGGCGCTTTCTAAAAGAAACAACAACCAACTCCTGGCAGAAATACAGTCAACCAAAGGAACACAAGAAGTTCCACCTCCACATGATACTCGAAGATGTGGCATCCTTGCTCTACTAAAGCATAACAATGCCAAACCGAACTTACCTTATACCAAGGTCTCTACCAAGTGTGCTTTACACATAAGACATCCAACTCATCTCATGAGGCATCTAACTCATCTCATAAGGCATCCAACTCATCTCATAAGGCCTCCAACTCACCTCATAGGCATCCAACTCATCTCATAAGCATCCAACTCATCTCAGATTTAGGCACTCGAAGGTAGTTGACCGCACTACCAACCACAAAGATCTCTTGGCCTTAGCACTAGCATAAGACTCATGCGCACAAACACTTACCAACCGTCAACCTGCTGACTTACTCAACCCCCGGTAACTCTGGGAAGAGGCTCCGGCTCCTCTCGAACATCCTTTAAGCTAGTCCTCGACTACCACCAACTAGCTCTCTTGCACGACCTAAACAGGTGCAACTGCCATAAACGGATCCAAAGGCTAAAGAAGTGTGCTGAAATCCGGACGGGTCATAGAACCATCTGCTATACCCATGCCAATCTCAGGCTTGAACCAGACTTAGTGCCAAAGCGGCACACCAACCAATGCACCTCAAGTGCCACTACTACCAAATCCACATCTTACTACAAATGGGGCAAGCAAGGTCACAACCTCAAGTGACAAAAACTCTGGCTAGGCATGCAAGGGCTCAAAACTCAAACAACCGTGCCTATGGCATCTCATCTAACTGAAGTCTCACGACCTACTCTTGCATCTCCACATGATGCTCAATCAAAACTCTGGCCGGCTCTCTCAGCATGCAGCAACTAGCCCTACTCTAGGGGCTCACCATAAGAAGAGTGCTCAACTCTACTAAACAACTGGGAAACCACCAACGGATCAAGTCCGATGGGTACACTGCTCGCTGCACCCTTAACCACAAAGTTCCGACTTACTGGCTGCAAAACAACAACAATTTACAAGAGCACAAAAATGTCTCTACATCCTCCACGAAGCCTACTAACTCTGCAGCCACTCTCTAGGCAATCAAACAATCTGCTAAGGTTCAAGATCAACACTTGAACTACCCAGGCTAGTCCACACTGGGACCTGCTCCACAAGCATCAACATGAGCAAAGCCATAGCTAACTCCTCTCTTGGAGTAGTACTCCATGGCAATTCACCTCCACCCTCTCTCTAGGGGAAAACTAACAACTGGGCCACAAGTGGCCTACGGGAGTCTAATCTCTACCTCTCCCTGGGACAATGAACCAGCGGTATCTGAATCTATCTGGATACCCTGACTAGCTGATATCATACTTCTTACACTGCGGAAAGTTGGCATGATGGTGCTCGGGACCCGAACCAACAACGAGTCAGAACCTGCTCGTCTCCGCTCCACAACACTAAACAAGGCATACACTAGATGAAAAGTATTGTAAATTCTTAACCCTTTTCTAAAACTCTAAACTTAGGCAGTGCTGATGATCATGGCAAAATGACCTACAACAAAAGGTCAGTCTACAGAATCTATGACTCTGAGCTCTGATACCAACTGTAAAGACCCGACCCGAATGGGGTTCTAAAATAGGCCTTTACCTCAATGCATGTTTTCAAAACATAAAGACAATATGCAAGAATGGTTTTCGAATTCTATGTGAAAACTAAAACATGCAAACAACCATTTAAAACAAACACGGTTATAGAATTCCTGAAACCTGTCCCTGTTTCCAAGCACCTGTTCCAAAACAAATACATTTCCAAAACTCACTCTGATTAGAGATTTATTTAAAACATCCAAACCTTTCCAATAGTTACAACAGTGCTAGAATCCGGAAAACAGTCAGAAAACAACCTAGGGCTCTGTGCCCAACTATATGCATTCAGAGAAAAATAAAACACAATGAATCATAGACATAAACTCAGAGTTCGAACAACGAGTTTCCATGATCACAGCTCCTCCTCCAGCCATCCTGTCTCGCACCATGGTTACCTGTGGAAAACCACAAAATAAGGGTGAGTAACGAATTACTCAGTAAGAATCCCCAACCGGGGTACAATACGAAAACATCTCATTTAGCACATCGACATGCAGCCATACAATGACTTAGAGCAAAACGGTTGGTTTAGGCTATGTGCTAACACTAGAGCTAGCCTATCAAAGGCTTACAACTACAGCCTATCCTAGGTTCTACACCTGGATGCCCATCGGGGTCTTACACAACCTAGGATACCATGACACAATGATGCCCATCGGGGACTTAACATAAGGATGCCCATCGGGGTCTTACTCCCGCTAACTCAGTGATGCCCATCGGGGACTTACACACAAGGATGCCCATCTATAACGACCCAGTTTTCTATTCCGGTTTTCCAGGTGCGTTCAGTTCAAGATTCGGTTGTTCGGTTGGGCCGTTAGAGCTATTTTAACCCTTAGGGGTATTTTGGTCTTTTGCTCCTCGGTCAGGATTTGTGGATTTTCAGGATTTCAGGGTCACTCCTGCCTTTGTCGAGGCTTGATTGTTGTTGGTTGCAAGACCCAAGATGTTTGGGCTAGTCGTTTGGAAGTTTGGAGGTGAGTTGGTAAATAGCAAATTTGTTAAGTTATGTGCTTCCTTTGGGATTTGAGCCCTTGCCCTTAATGTTGATTTAGGAGTTTGTAGAAAATGAGTTTTACTATTGGAAAAGATTGCTTCAGCCGGGTCTCAAAAGAGGAGGTCGTGGGAAAGGGATTTTAGGTCCCAAGATTTATTTAAAATAGGATAAGGATGGAAAAATAAAGAAAAAAAAAACCCCATTTCCCCCTTGGTTTGTCTCTCTCTCTCTCTCTTTCTCTCCCTCTCACCAAACCCGAGCCCCAACCCACACCCTAGCCACTCTGCATCAGCTCGCCCAGCCCAGCCCTGCATTGTGCCGAGCCGCCCCGCTCCAGCGCCGTCCCGCGTCTTCCTCAGAGCCCGAGACGCGCGTCGCCGTGCGTCTTCACAGTAGCCCGAATCGTCCACCCGTCGTCTTCCCTCAGAGCCCAGACGCGTCGCCCTCGCGCGTTCCCTGTAGCTCGTCGCGTCGCCCGCACGCCCGTGTTTCTGTCGCGCCAGCGCCTGCTCCCAGCGCCCAGCTCCTGCGCTCGCGTCCCCTACCGCGCCAGCGCGCCAAGCCAGCTACTTTGCTGCCACCAGCCTGCCTTGCTATGAGGGTTGGGCCGAGCCTTGTATCTTCTCGGTTGGTAATCCCCAAGTCTTTATTCCTTTAGGCCCTAAGCTGTTGGCTGCTATTTATTTAATTAGGTTGTTTTATTAAATGCTTAGGTTGCTCGGGTTCACTTAGAAGCTCGAGGGTCACTTGTTGGTTGTGATTGATTTTTCTCTGCTTGCTTCCAGGTAAGGGTTTCTTACCGAGGGTGTGTGGATCCTGCGAATAATTGATAGCATGCCATATCTTGTGATTGTATGAAATTTCTAGTGGATAGGTTACATATTTCCTCTTGCTTCCAGGTTTGTGTTGTGCTGGTGTTCCTGTTATATTCTGATAGTTCCATGTTAGTGCTAGGCAGGTGATCTATAAAGTAGGTAAGTCCCTGATGAGCACTGCCCTGTTTCCGTATGTGTAAGACCCCGATGGGCATCTCTGTGATCCTAGCTGGAGTAAGACCCCTATGGGCATCCTAGATGTGTAAGACTCCGTTGGGCAGCATGGATAGCTAGAGGTGTAAGACCCCGATGGGCATCCGTATGTGTAAGACCCCGATGGGCATCATTGATTGAGGTGTAAGACCCCGATGGGCATCCGTATGTATAAGACCCTGATGGGCATCCGTATGTGTAAGACCCCGATGGGCATCATTGATTGAGGTGTAAGACCCCGATGGGCAGCCGTATGTGTAAGACCCCGATAGGCATCATTGATTGAGGTTTAAGACCCCGATGGGCATCCATATGTGTAAGACCCCGATGGGCATCATTGATTGAGTTGTAAGACCCCGATGGGCATCTGAATGTGTAAGACCTCGATGGGCATCCGTATGTGTAAGACCCCTATGGGCATCATTTTGTCATTGTATCCTAGGTTGTATAAGACCCCGATGGGCATCCAGATGTAGAACCTAGGGTAGGATGTAGTTGTAAGTCCTTGATAGGCCAGCTCTAGTGTTAGCACATAGCTTAAACCAACCGTTTTGCTCTAAGTCATTGTATGGTTGCATGTTGGTGTGCTAAATGTTATGTTTTCGTATTGTACCCCTTTTGGGGATTCTTACTGAGTAACTCGTAGCTCATCCTTATTTTCTGTGGTTTTCCACCAGGTAACTTGGGACAGAGGCAGGATGGCTAGGAGGAGGCTGCTGGATGATCATGGATGGCCGAACTTTGTGACTGTTTGTAACAACCCAGTTTTTTATTCCAGTTTTCGAGGTGCCTTCGGTTCAAGATTCGGTTGTTCGGTTGGGTCGTTAGAGCTGTTTTAACCCTTAGGGGTATTTTGGTCTTTTGGCTCCCCGGGCAGGATTTGTGGATTTTCAGGACTTCAAGGTACCTCCTGCCTTTGTCGAGGCTTAATTGTTGTTGGTTGCAAGACCCAAGATGTTTGGGCTAGTCGTTTGGAAGTTCAGTTGTTGTTTGGGTTTTGGCAAAGTTATTGTTGTTTGGGTGCTTCCTTTGGGATTCGAGCTATTGATTTGGGAGTTCGATTTAAGTGAGTTTTATTTATTGGAAAAGATTTCTTTAGTCGGGTCGCCCAGCCCAGCCGCGCACAGTGCCAGGCCTTCCGCGCCCGAGTCGCCCAGATCCGATCCGCCCGTGCGACAGTGCTTCCTCAGTAGCTCGCCTTGCCACGGCCGCGGCCCCAGCGTAGCGGTCGCCGCGCACGCCTCTGCGTGCGTCCACTCAGAACTCGTCGTGTCGCCCAGCCCGCTTCGTTCCTTGTGCCGAGCCGCGCCGCACGCCTTCGCCTAGTCGAGCTCGCGCCCGCATCCGCGTGCCCCTGTCTCACCCCAGTGCTCGTCTGCGCGCAGCTTCGCGCCCCAGCTCCCAGCCCCTGCGCCCATCAGCGCCCAGCAGCAGCCTCGCTGTGCAGCTTGCCCGTTCGCGTGTCTGCTGCTCCCCGTGAGTTGCTTGCGAGCCGAGCCCTATTTATTTTATTATATTTAGGCCTATGGATTGTGATTATTGTTGTGTTTGTTAGGTTCGCTTTAGGTTGCTCGAGTTCGATCGCAGCTTAGGTTTCTTGTGTGTTGTTGCCTTTCGACCAGAAAAGGATTTCTTGTCGGAGTTATGTGGGCCCTGTGATATATTATGTGATTGCTGATTGTATGCTTATTCTGTTTATTAACATGTTTAGTGATACGTGCTCTGTTCTGAATTCCCTACTGGCATGATTTCTTATGTTGTTTCTCGTGTTAGTCCATGCTAGGTTGTTTCTTTCTGGCATGCTCGTATCTATTCTTGCTTCGTAGTATCATGCTAGGTTCTTTGTTTCTGATTGAGCACTTATTGGATTGTATTGGATTATTTGCTGATTGATATTATAGGTTTAGAGTGCAGGTAGGTAGCATCATCCAGGCCGGGTGCATAACGAACCTTGAATCCACGACAAGGACGTATGAGACGTGCTCCGTCCCTAATCTCGTTAGGGTCTAGCTAACCCTAACGGCTGGCCCTGCAATCTTGGGTGAGGGTGGCAGACTGTTAAATGCCCTAACAGTCGGGATGATGACTTGGCATTGCCTCGTCCCGGCGATCGCACGTCCTCGCCGTGTTCGGCGTATCCCCGATTGCCACACGATAGGGCAAGGATGGCTTCTGGTGTAAGCCTACCACGACCAGCTCCTTAGCCCCAGGTGCGGTGGTCAGGCTGACATAGTTCACGTGTCCAGGTCTCACACCCCTATGTCAGTGACACCGATCCAGAGATTTAGTTAGGTGTGGTGACTGGACATGGGCAGCTTGCCACTAGACCCGGCACCCCCCATGGTCTACAATAGCACGCAGTGCGCGCTTACGCTCATTACAGCGCCGACCAGAGAGCTCCTCGGGATCTTGAGCTAGTGCACCTTTCATTCGACAATAGACAGGCTGAGGCCGGGACTTGTTTCTCGTATAGGGCGTATTGTGTGGTGATTATTTTGGACTAAGACCCTGAGTTGGCATCCAATGATTGTGTGGATTTAAACTATGTGCTCTATTTTGTGTTTATATTCATAGCTTGCATATCTTCCTGCTAGATGACCATGTATATCGTATTGTACCCCAGTTTGGGATTCTTACTGAGTAATTCGTTACTCACCCTTATTTTGTTGTTTTCCACAGGTAACCATGGTGCGAGACAGGATGGCTGGAGGAGGAGCTGTGATCATGGAAACCCGTTGTTTTGAACTCTGAGTCTTGTATTTATGTTTTGATGTTTTAAATGTCCTCTGAATGCATGTAGTTGGGCACGGAGCCCTAGGTTGTTTTCTGAATGTATTTCTGGATTCTAGCACTGTTGTAACTATTGGAAAGTTTGAATGTTTTAAATAAATCTCTGATCAGAGTGAGTTTTGGAAATGTATTTGTCTTGGAACAGGTGCTTGGAAACAGGGACAGGTTTCAGTAATTTATGTTGACTTTTAAATGGATGTTTATGTTTTAGTTTTTACTTAGAATCTGAAACACCATTTTGCATTTTGATTTTAGTTTTGAATGCATGCATTGAGGTAAAGGCGTATTTTGGAACCCCATTCGGGTCGGGTATTTACAGTTGGTATCAGAGCTCAGAGTCATAGATTCTGTAGACTGACTTTTTGTTGTAGGTCATTTTTCCATGATCATCAGCACCCTGACAGTCATCAGGTACGCCTAAGTTTACTATTTTAAAGAAAGGGTTAAGAATTTACAATACTTTTCATCTAGGTATGCCTTGTGTAGTATTGTGGAGCGGAGACGAGCAGGTTCTAACTCGTTGTTGGTTTGGGTTTAGAGCTCCATCATGCCAACTTCTCGCAGTGTGTGATGTATGTTGTGGTTTTATGAGGTATCCAAATAGATTCGGATGCCGCTGAGACATCGTTCTAGAGGGAGGCAGAGATTAGACTCCCGTAGGCCACTTGTGGCCCAGTTGTTGCTTTTCCCGTAGTGAGAGGGTGGAGGTGATTTTCCTTGGAGTACCACTCCAAGAGAGGAGCTAGCTATGGCTTTGCTTATGTGGATGCTTGTGGAGCAGGTCCTAGTGTGGACTAGCCTGGGTAGCTCAAGGTTGATCTTGAGCCTTAGCAGATTGTTTGATTGCCCAGAGAGTGGCTGCAGAGTTAGTAGCCTTCGTGGAGGATGTAGAGACATCTTTGTTCCCTTGCAGATTATTGTTGTTGTTTTGCAGCCAGTAAGTCGGAACCCTGTGGTTAAGGGTGCAGTGAGCAGTGTTCCCTTCGGACTTGATTCGTTGGTGGTTTCCTCAGTTTCTAGCAGAGTTGAGCACTCTTCTATTGGTGAGCCCTAGAGTAGGGCTAGCTGCTGCATGTTGAGAGAGCCGGCCAGAGTTTTGTTGAGCATCATGTGGAGATGCAAGTGTAGGCTGTGAGCCTTTTGTTAGATGAAATGCCATAGTCTGGTTGTTTGAGTTCGAGCCCTTGTATGCCTAGCCAGAGTTTTTGTCACTTGAGGTTGTGACCTTGCTGGCCCCATTTGTAGTAAGATGTGGATTTGTTAGTAGTGGCACTTGAGGTGCATTGGTTGGTGTGCCACTTTGGCACTAAGTCTGGTTCTGGCTTGAGTTTGGCATGGGTATAGCAGATGGTTCTATGCCGTTAGGAGTTCAGCGCACTCCTTTAGCCTTTGGATCAGTTTATGGCAGTTAAACCTGTTTAGGTCGTGCAAGAGGGCTAGTTCAGTGGTAGTCGAAGGACTACAAGCGAAAGGATGTTCGAGAGGAGCCGGAGCCTCTTCCCAGTGTTACTGGGGGTTGAGTATGTCCGCAGGTTGACGGTTGGTAAGTGTTAGTGCGCGTGAGTCTCACGCTAGTGTTAAGGCCAAGAGATCTTTGTGGTTGGTAGTGTGGTCAACTACCTTCGAGTGCCTAAATCTGAGGAGAGTTGAGCATCGTAGATGCAAGTTTGGTCCATCAGAGGGGCCATGAGTTGGATGCCTATGAGGCGAGTAGGATGCCTTATGAGAGGAGTTGGACGCCTTATGGGTAAGCACCCTTGGTAGAGGCTTGGTATAAAGTAAGTTCGGTTTGGCATGGTTATGCTTTTGTAGAGCAAGGTTGCCACAGCTTCGAGTATCGTGTGGAGATGGAACTTTTGGTGTTCCTTTGATTAATTGTATCTCTGCCAGAAGTTAGTGTTGCTTTTGGAAAAAGCGCATGTTAGTCTTGGATCTCTAAAGAAAGGTTGGGAGTTGTGCACACAAGTGTGTTTTGTGTGGTTCGTTCTGTGGCGGGAGTATCAGATCCATGTAGGGTTTGCTTTGGAGAACTGGTGCTCAGTTCTTGGAGAAGTTGAACTCCAGGTGGATGTGGTAAGGCTTTAGTTGAGATGCTGGAGAGAGTTGTGCCCGTGTAGCTAGTTGTCTCTTAGATCGTTTGACGACAGTGTGTGTCGAGGGTTGCCGAAGAACCCTAGGTTGTGGAGAGCCTCTCTAGAGCTCAGTCAGTCCCAGGTAGTGAGTTTCACTTGGCAAGCTGGAGTCGTGTAGTTGTAACGACCCAGGTTTTCATCCCGGTCTTCCAGGTATGCCCTAGGGGTATTTTAGTAATTTGGTCGGGCCGTCAGGGCCGTTTATGTCTTTTTTCCAGTTGCTAAAATTATTGGATGGATTTATGTAGGTTTTTGGAAGGGTTTGTGGTTTGGTTTGAGCAAGGTTTGATGCAAAAGTAAAAATAAAAAAGGAATTGTCTTTGCACTGGGTTTTGAACCCGGTCTCTGGGAAGCTTGTGGAGATGTGTGCCAATTGAGCCATTAGGTGCTCTTGTTGCTCTTCCTGCATCATTTTATGGTTAGCCTTGGATTTTGGAGTTTTGGTGCATTTGGTTAAATGAAATAGAAATTAGGTTTATTCCATCTTCTTCTCCAAATCTCCTCTTGGCCGCACAAGCTCTCCCTCTCCATAGCCCTTGCCGATTCTTCATCCTTGCGGCCTCCTTGGATCGCTCATCATCATTCCGGGTAGGTATCGATCTTCCTCTTCTTCTTCTCATCCGTTTGGTGTGCTTTTGGCCAAGTGAAAAGAGGTGTGTTGTGTGTGTTTGTGTTGATTGCACCACCGAGAGAAGCCCACCCAACAGCCATCGTCGCGTCGCCCACCGGCGGATCGCGCACGCCGGATCGCGCCAAAGAAGAAGAGACAGATCGCCCCTGCCGCACGCACCAGATCGCCCTGCGCATCGCACGAGATCACCCAGATCTGTTGAGCGCCCCTGCCGCCGCGCCATCGCTCACGGTCGCCCAGATCTGTTGAAGCGGCCACCACGCGCCGCGCCATCGCTCGCGGTCGTGCGATCACGCGCAGCAGCAGCGCCAGACGCCAGCGCCGCGCGCCGCTTCGAAGCCGCCGCTCGCCCGACGCCCGACGCTCGCTGCGCCAACGCGCGCTCCCTCGCTGCCGTGAATCCGTGCCGTGCCGTGCCAGTAGCGCCGGCAGCCAGCGCCAGCCACTGCCCAGCCTGCCGTGCAATACAGCGCTGCGCCACCACTGCCGCGCCTGCTTGCGGCACTCCAAGCTTGTGCCGCGTGAGTTCCCTTTGAGCGAGCTTGTCGTTTCTATTGTTGTTTAGACGTTTTAGATGCTGATTATTATTGGTTTGCTAGGTTCCCGCCGCTAGCTCGGGATTGTTCCATGCAGCTTAGGATTTGTGTGTAGAAGCCTCCCACCAAGGTAAGGATTTCTTACCGGAGTTGTGTGGACCTGCGATGTTCTATGTGATTGTTGTTTGTATGTTTGTTTGTGATTATCAACATGTATAGTTTAGGTGCTCTGTTGCAATTCTCGACTAGCATGACTTCGTATGTTGTTCTCTCATGTTAGTCCATGCTAGGTTGTTCCGCTCGCATGCTCATATCTGCTTCTTGCTTCGTAGTACCATGCTAGGTTCGTTGTATCTGTTGAGCACGTTTTGGATTGTATTGGATTATATGCTATTGAAATGATATGTTAGAGTGTAGGTAGGTAGCATCATCCGGGCCCGATGCATAAAGTATCTTGCATCCATGGCGGGGACGTCACGAGGTAATACTCCGTCCCCGGACCCCGTGAGGGTTTAGCTAACCCGACCGGTAGGCCCCGCAATCTTGGGTGAGGGTGGCGATCGTTAAATGCCCCAACGGTCGGGATGATGACTTGGCATTGCCTCATCCCCGGCAATGACACGCCCTCGCGTGTTCGACCGTAGCCCTTGATTGCCACCGATAGGGCAAGGACGGCTTCTGGTGTAAGCCTACCATAATCGATTCCTTAGCCTCAAAAAGCGGTGGTTCAGCCGACATAGTTCACGTGTCCGTGTCTCACACCCCTATGTCGCTGACACCGATCCGGAGATTTAGTTAGGCGTGGTGGATCGGACATGGGCAGCTTGCCACTAGACCCGCACACCCCCATAGTCTGCAGAGCACGCAGCGCGCGCTTACGCTCATTACAAATGCCGACCGGAGAGCTCCTCGGGATCTTGAGCTAGTGCACCTTTCGTATCGCCGTCGATGAAGCCGAGGCCGGGACTCATTTCTCGTATAGGGCGTATTGTGTGGTGGATTTATTTCCGACTAAGACCCCGAGTTGGCATCCGAGGTCCAAGTGTGGACTTAAGCTATGTGCTCTATTCTGTGTTTATACTCATAGCTTGCATACATTCTTCTAGATGATCATGTATATCGTATTGTACCTGGTTGAGGATTCTTCTGGGTAATTCGTTACTCACCCTTATTCTCGTGGTTTTCCACAGTAACCAAGGCGCGAGACAGGATGGTCAAGGAGGAGTTGTGATCATGGAATCCTGCTTGTCATCTCTCGACCATTTTATTATATCATGACTCTTGACTTTTGTTATTTCCCACTGAATGCATGTAGACGGGCACGGAGCCCTAGGATGTTTTCTTACGCTTTTATGGATTCCAAAGATATTTGTACTTGTGGAATGTTTAAATGGTTTAAATAAATCTCGATCGAGTATGCTTTTAGAAATGTATGTTTTGATTGTGGAATGTTTCTGCTTTTTTACTTGGGATCCAAATTTATTTTTCATAATGTCTTTTATTTTGAATACATGCATTGGGGTAAAGGCCCATTTAGAGCCCCTTTTTGGGTCTGGGTCTTTACAGATTGGTATCGAGCTCGAGTCATAGATTCTGTAGACCGACCTTTCGTTGTAGGTCGTTTTTCCATGATCATCGGCACTCGATACCATCATCAGTGCGCCTAAGTTTACTATTTATTGTTGAAAAAGGGTTAAGAATTTACAATACCTTTCATCTAGTGTATGCCTTGTTTTGTGTTGTGGAGCGGAGACGAGCGGTGTTCTCGACTCGTTGTTGGTTTGGGTTTAGAGCGCCATCATGCCAACTTCCCGCAGTGTGTGATGTATGTTGTGGCTTGTTGAGGTATCCAGATAGATTCGGATGCCACTGGGACGTCGTCCCCGAGGGAGGCAGAGCTCGCCTCCCATTGGCCATTTGTGGCCCAATTGCTCGCTTTTCCCATAGTGAGAGGGTGGAGGTGCTTTGTGCGGATCGCTAGTATGTTGATCGCACCTGCAGGAGCAGCGGACGCTTGGCATGTCCGACCGAGGAGTTGGACCGATCGTGTTGATGTTGAGGCCGCGTCCGTGGTTGTTAGGCCCGCATGCCGATTTGGCCCCGCAGCTTGAGTTGCCTAGAGGAGGGGGTAGAGGCTAGCGGCGCCTCGCAGTGAGACTCCTTGAGCAGAGTGTGCTCCAAACATGAGAGATTTGATGGCGTGTCTTTAGCTATCGAGAGCGGAGACCCAGCGCGCAGCTTTGTAGCGCGTAGTGAGGAGTCCCGGCACAGATAGCCCAAATTGACAGAGTTTGTTTCAAATTTTTCCCCAAAGAGCTCTTGTAGCCCCTGAGGTTCCCTGGAGGGCATGATCAAGCAGCTTATTCGGATGAGTTTGTTGGCGTTGATTGAGACGCCCAGGTTGGCAAATGGATGCCTGTAGAGCTCGATGTTTTAGTAAGTCCTACTGCTAGTAGTAAAGTAGTTGGCCAAGTTTGAGTTTAGCATCCGTGTGTGGGATGCCCTGCTGTTCAGAGGCCGAGGTGTGCCGTTCCTGTGCTGTTTGGTTCATCAGATGGTGGTGGAAGTCCCTTGTGAGAGGTGGACTAGCGAGTCTCCACCACGCGCCCGATTGTTTGGCAAGTTGCCGTGTTAGTGGCTTGAGGCGGATGAAGGGTCATCTTTGCCCCTTGCGAGCTCTCTTTGTTGTTTAACAGCCCAGCTTCCTCAGATGTGGATTTGGTAGTAGTAGCACTTGAGGTGCATTGGTTGGTGTGCCGCTTTGGCACTAAGTCTGGTTCAGGCTTGAGTTTGGCTTGGGCATAGCAGATGGTTCTATGCCGTCCGAGTTCAAATGCACTCCTTTAGCCTTGGATCCGTTTATGGTAGTGGCACTGCTTAGGTCTTGCCAGAGGGCTAGTTCGGTGGTAGTCGATGGACTACAAGCGAAAGGATGCTCGAGAGGAGCCGAGCCTCTTCCCGATGTTTCGGAGGTTGAGTAAGTCAAGCAGGTTGCCGGGTTGGCAAGTGTTGGTGCGCGTGAGTTTCGCGCTAGTGTTAAGGCCAAGAGTTTCCTGTGGTTGTTGGTAGTGCGGTCAACTACCTTCGAGTGCCTAAATCTGAGGAGAGTTGAGCATTGTAGATGCGAGTTTGGTCCAAATGAGGGACCATGAGTTGGATGCTTATCAGATGAGTTGGATGCCTATGAGGCGAGTTGGATGCTTTTGAGGCGAGATGAGCTGATGCCTTGCGAGAGGTTTTGGATGCCTTAGGGGTAAGCACCCTTGGTAGAGGCTTGGTACAAAGTAAGTTTGGTTTGGCATGATTATACTTTGGTAGAGCAAGGTTGCCTCGACTTCGAGTATCATGTGGAGATGGAACTTTTGGTGTTCCTTGGATTGTTTGTATCGCTGCCAGGAGTTATCGTTGCCTTGTGGAAAAGCGCTTGTTAGTCTTGGATCTCTAAAGGAAGGTTGGGAGTTGTGCACACAAGTTTGTTTTGTGTGGTTCGTTCCGTGGCGAGAGTTTCAGATCCATGTAGGGTTTGCTTTGGAGATCTCGTGCTCGGTTCCTTGAGAAGTTGGACTCTGTGGTTGTTGTAAGGCTTTGGTTGAGGTGGTAAGGATACCGTGCTCGTGGTATCAAGTTGTTGCTTAGGCAAGATTTGTTAAGTTGGGCCTAAGCTTGGTTGGCGGATCTTCTTGTTGATCGTTGGTTGGAGTTCGATTGGAAACCGAACAAGAGCGATGGTAGCTAAGCCGCGTGGTTTCGATCGTCATGGCTAAGAGAGTTGTTCGGATCCTTCCTTGGGTAGAAGTTATGTTGTGGCCGATGCCTTGAGTAGGAGGATGACGATTCTCGTAGCGTTTCGGGTCCTCTAGGTTCCCAAGGAGTTGGAGTTGGCCAAGATGGTTGGGATGCCGAAATTGGAGTTGTTTGTTCAGCAGCTTGTCCATTAGATCGTATGCCTAAGCAGTGTGTGTGTCGAGGGTGCCAAGAACCCTAGGTTGTGGAGAGCCTCTCCGTAGCTCACTGAGCCCAAATAGTGAGTTTCAGCTGGCTAGCTGGAGGCGTGTAGTTTGTAGCCTCGGTGGAGTTGCTAGCGAGTCTTGGTAGACTAGCAAGCTAGTGTTTGTTTAGAGTAAAGTCCGGAGTGGTTTCGGTGTGGTGGCAAGTTGATGCTTGGTGTTGACCAAGGTGTGGATTGGAGTTGCTAGAGTTTAGTTTTGCTCGTGGGGCGAGTGGTTTGTGCCATGTTGGTTGTTTTTCCTGTTTCCGGATGTTGAGTTGCCCCGTTTGGCATTTGGAGGTTCATCGAGATGGACCCTTGTTGTGCCCCGTGAGATTAGATGTTGTTGCTCTGTGGACCAAGACAGGTGAGCGTATGTGGAGTTCTCTGTCCGTTGGTTGTCCGCTTGTAAGAGCCGTTTCCTTCGGGGAGTTGTCGTTACTCCCTTGGTCTTGGAGTTAATGGTGGAAGCGCTAGCTTGAAGGAAAAGTTTGTTGGCCGCTTGGAAGCGATCGTTTGTTCGATTAAGCGGATTCTTGGATGGTGTTCTAGAGGCCGCAGTAAAGGTTGTTCTCGCCTCTTGTGAGTGTTTGGCCAAGATTTGGTTCTTTTGTTGTTTCGAGAGCTAGTTCGGTTCTAGTTGGAGGGCGTTGCCACTCGAGGTCTTGTTCCTTGTCGGGAAGTTTTGGGAGTTGACCCCTCCCTCGCGATTGAGTAAGTTCTGTTAGTTTTGGGTTGGTGATCCGATTGGTTGAGTTTTCCTTGGGTGTTGCTTCCTAGAGAGTTGGTTGTCTTTGTTGCCTTGGGTTTGAGCAAGTCGTGGCGTGTGTGATGTTCACGCGCCCTTCAGAGTTTGCTTGCCGGGAAGTCGTTTCCCGTTTGGTAGGAGTCGCTTAGCTCCCGAGTTGTGTAGTTGATCGAGTAGCGCAATGGGTCACCCAGCCAGTGAGGGTCCTCGCTTTGTGTTGTTAGGAAGCAAAGTTGTTGTTCCCAAAGGGCGGAGGCTAGCCATCGAGTTGAGTTGTTCGGGCAAGTTGTTGGTCCTTTGGGGAGTGATGATTTCCTTTCCCTCTAGCCTCTGTGGTGGTTGAGTTGGTCCTTGGATGCCACCTCGAGTGATAGCTTGCGAGGTAGTCTTGCGGATTCGTGTGGCTCGTGATCCGTAAGCTTTGAGGTTGTCGTTATCCGTTTTCCTTGTGAGGTTTTGGGAGTGGAGCTTCTGGTTGGAAGATGAGTTAGGCTTAGGCTTAAAGGGGAAGTCCTTTGAGTAGCCAGTTGGATTTTAAGAGTTGAGTAGTAGCTTGGAGGCGAGCGTTGCTCGTTATAAGTTTGGGTTGAGTTCTGCTGAGCAAGCCCTTCTCGGGCTTTGTTCCTAGTTGTTGTGCGTTCGCAGTTGGCGTTAGCAGAGCCGCGTTTGAGTGAGTTGGCACAGAGGTGCCGTGGCATTGGTTGGTAAGTCGCTTGAGCTGCTTTCCTCAAGGTGTTGTGTCGCAGATAGCTGCATGATGGTTTAGTCCTTGCTTCCCGAGTTTTCCTTGAGAGGAATGTTGGATGTTCCTTGCCTGGCGATGTTCTCCTTGGTCGGTTGCTGGTAGGTGTTCGTTGGAAAGTTTGCGTTCGGCCGATGAGGAGTTCTAGTTTGTTGGCTTGGCCGAGTGGAGTCTGTGCTTGGCCCTTGTTTTTTTTTTTTTTTTTTTTTTTTTTTTTTTAGTGGCCGTGAGCTGAAGTTTCACTGTGTGTGAGTGTTGTTAGCCGTCCGTGTACCAGATGGTGCCCCTGCCTATGGTTCGGCGATTTCTCCTTAAGATGGTTGCTTAAGTGTTGTGGTCGTGTTCTAGTTGGAGAAGTTTGTCTTTCTGGATAAGTCGCCAGTTGGTGGTTCGTTTGTATCTCGTTAAGGCTGTAGTCAAGGTTTGAGGTTTGTTGGTCTCTTGTGAAGTAAGAGTAGGCCGTTTAGTTTTGGAATCTGGAAGGTTCATTGTTTGGCCGATTTGTTGTAGGGTTGAGTTTGTTTGTTGACAAATTTGTACACGGTGTTTTTATGTATCGATGTTGGGGCGGCATGTGCCGGACCCATTGTTCATTGTGGACTTTGAGCCCTTGCACCGATTGAGGGTTTGGGCTTCGAGGAGAAGCCTATGAGTATTCTGGTCTTGAGTCGAAGACGCTATGCGTAGAAGTGAGATCCGTTGGTAAAAGTTTAGTGAAGGAGTCTGAGTTCGGAGGAGGCCGCTCGTGAGCGGGAAGGACGGGATGAGAATGCAGTATCCTGTGTTGTTTCAGTCTTAAGGACTTTCGAGGACGAAAGTCATAAAAAGGAGGGAATATTGTAACGACCCAGGTTTTCATCCCGGTCTTCCAGGTATGCCCTAGGGGTATTTTAGTAATTTGGTCGGGCCGTCAGGGCCGTTTATGTCTTTTTCCAGTTGCTAAAATTATTGGATGGATTTATGTAGGTTTTTGGAAGGGTTTGTGGTTTGGTTTGAGCAAGGTTTGATGCAAAAGTAAAAATAAAAAGGAATTGTGCTGCAGCTGGGGTTTGAACCCGGGTCTCCTGGGAAGCTTGTGGAGATGTGTGCCAATTGAGCCATTAGGTGCTCTTGTTGCTCTTCCTGCATCATTTTATGGTTAGCCTTGGATTTTGGAGTTTTGGTGCATTTGGTTAAATGAAATAGAAATTAGGTTTATTCCATCTTCTTCTCCAAATCTCCTCTTGGCCGCACAAGCTCTCCCTCTCCATAGCCCTTGCCGATTCTTCATCCTTGCAGCTCCCTTGGATCGTTCATCATCATTCCGGGTAGGTATCGATCTTCCTCTTCTTCTTCTCATCCGTTTGGTGTGCTTTTGGCCAAGTGAAAAGAGGTGTGTTGTGTGTGTTTGTGTTGATTGCAGCCAGCCGAGAGAAGCCCAGCCAGCAGCCATCGTCGCACGTCCAGCCGGCCAGATCGCACGCCGGATCGCGCCAAAGAAGAAGACAGATCGCCCTGCGCCGCCGCACCGATCGCCCTGCCTCGCACTAGATCGCCCGAGATCGCGGGCAGCCCCTGCCGCGACGCCATCGCTCACTGTGTCGCCCAGATCTGTTGAAGCAGCCCCTGCCGCGACGCCATCGCCGCCAGATCGTGCGGATCGCTCGCAGCAGCGAGACGCTAGATGCCGCGCCGCGCGCTTCGCCCGAAGCCGCTGCCCGCGCGCCCCAGCCGCGGCCGCGATCGCTCGCCGCGACGCCAAAGACCGCGCGCTTCTTCGCCCGAAGCTACTCGCCAAGACGCCCAGACGCTTCGCCATACGCGCGCCCCTTCCGTGAATCCGTGCCGCGTCGCCGCGCCGCGCGCGCGCCCAGCGCCCGCCCTGCCGCCAGTAGCGGCGCCTGCGCGCTTCTGCGCCCGCTGCCGCGCGTGCGGCCTGCCAGCGGCTCCAAGCTCGTGTCGCCGCCGCGCGTGAGTTCCCCGAGCCGAGCTTGCTGTTCTATTGTTGTTTAGACGTTTTAGATGCTGATTATTATTGGTTTGCTAGGTTCCCGCCGCTAGCTCGGGATTGTTCCGCAGCTTTAGGATTTGTGTGTAGAAGCCTCCCGACCAAGGTAAGGATTTCTTACCGGAGTTGTGTGGACCTGCGATGTTCTATGTGATTGTTGTTTGTATGTTTGTTTGTGATTATCGCATGTATAGTTTAGGTGCTCGCTCAATTCTGACTAGCATGACTTCGTATGTTGTTCTCTCATGTTAGTCCATGCTAGGTTGTTCCGCTCGCATGCTCATATCTGTTCTTGCTTCGTAGTACCATGCTAGGTTCGTTGTATCTGTTGAGCACGTTTTGGATTGTATTGGATTATATGCTATTGAAATGATATGTTAGAGTGTAGGTAGGTAGCATCATCCGGCCCGATGCATAAAGTATCTTGCATCCATGGCGAGGGGACGTTTGAGGTAATACTCCGTCCCCGGACCCGTGAGGGTTTAGCTAACCCGACCGGTAGGCCCCCGCAATCTTGGGTGAGGGTGGCAGATCGTTAAATGCCCCAACGGTCGGGATGATGACTTGGCATTGCCTCATCCCCGGCGAATGACACGTCCTCGGCGTGTTCGACCGTAGCCCTTGATTGCCACCGATAGGGCAAGGACGGCTTCTGGTGTAAGCCTACCATAATCGATTCCTTAGCCTCAAAGTGCGGTGGTTCAGTGACATAGTTCACGTGTCCGTGTCTCACACCCCTATGTCGGTGACACCGATCCGCAGATTTAGTTAGGCGTGGTGGATCGGACATGGGCAGCTTGCCACTAGACCCGGCACCCCCCATAGTCTGCAGTAGCACGCAGTGCGCGCTTACGCTCATTACAGGGCCGACCGGAGAGCTCCTCGGGATCTTGAGCTAGTGCACCTTTCGTATCGTCAGTAGACAGGCTGAGGTCGGGACTCGTTTCTCGTATAGGGCGTATTGTGTGGTGGATTTATTTCCGGACTAAGACCCTGAGTTGGCATCCGAGGTCCAAGTGTGGACTTAAGCTATGTGCTCTATTCTGTGTTTATACTCATAGCTTGCATACATTCTTCTAGATGATCATGTATATCGTATAGTACCCCGGTTGGGGATTCTTACTGGGTAATTCGTTACTCACCCTTATTCTGTGGTTTTCCACAGGTAACCAAGGCGCGAGACAGGATGGCTGAAGGAGGAGCTGTGATCATGGAATCCTGCTGTCATCTCTAACCATTTTATTATATCATGACTCTTGACTTTTGTTATTTCCCCTGAATGCATGTAGACGGGCACGGAGCCCTAGGATGTTTTCTTACGTTTTATGGATTCCAGCATATTTGTACTTGTGGAATGTTTAAATGGTTTAAATAAATCTCTGATCAGAGTATGCTTTTAGAAATGTATGTTTTGATTGTGGAATGTTTCTGTTTTTACTTGGGATCCGAAATTTATTTTTCATAATGTCTTTTATTTTGAATACATGCATTGGGGTAAAGGCCCATTTAGAGCCCCTTTTGGGTCGGGTCTTTACAGTAGTTGTAGTCTCGGGTGAGTTGCTGGCAGTCTTGGTAGGCTAGCAAGCTAGTGTTTGTTTGGAGTAGAGTCCGGATTGGTTCCGGTGTGGTGGCAAGTTGGTGCTTGGTGTTGACCAAGGTGTGGATTGGAGTTGCTAGAAGTTAGTTTTGCTCGTGGGGCGAGTGGTTCGTGCCCTGTTGGTTGTTTTTCCTGTTTCCAGGATGTTGAGAGTTGCCCAGTTGGGCATTTGGAGGTTCAGTCTGTGGTGGACCCCCTGTTGTTGTCCCGTGAGATTTAGATGTTGTTGCTTTAGTGGAGCAAGACAGTGAGCATATGTGGAGCTCTCTGTCCTTCGGTTGTCTGCTTGTAAGAGCCGTTTTCTTCTGGGAGTTGTCAGGTTACTCCCTTAGTCTTGGAGTTGATGGTAGTGGTGCTAGCAAGAGGGAATAGTTGTTGGCTGCTTGGAAGCAGTTGTTTGTCCAGTTAAGCGGACTCTTGAGTGGTGTTCTGGAGGTTGCAGTAAGGTTTGTTCTGCCTTTTGTGAGTGTTTGGCCAAGATTTGGTTCTTATGTTGTTTCAAGAGCTAGTTCGGTTCTAGCAGGAGGGCGTTGCCCTGAGGACTTGTTCCTAGTCAGGAAGTTTTGGGAGTTGACCCCTCCCTCGGCAGTTGAGCAAGTGTTGTTTGTTCTGGGTTGGTGGTCCAATTGGTTGAGATTTCCCTTGGGTGTTGCTTCCAAGAGAGTTGGTTGTTGTTGCCTTGGGATTGAGCAAGTCAGCGAGCGTGTGTGAAGTTCGCTGCCCTTCAGAAGTTTTCTTGCTGGGGAAATCGCTTCCCGTTTAGAAGGAGTCAGTTTAGCTCCTGAGTTGTGTAGTTGATCAGAATAGCGCAGCGGTCAGCCCAGCGAGAGGGTCCCTGCATTGTGTTGTTAGCAAGCGAAAGTTGTTTGTCCCCGCAAGGGCGGAGGCCAGCCAGTATAAGAGTTGAGTTGTTTCTTGAAAGTTGTTGGTTCTTTGGGGATTGAAGATTCTTTTTCCCCCTAGTCTCTGTGGTGGTTGAATTGTTCCATGGATGCCAGCCTCGAGTTTTAGTTTCTGAGGTAGTCTTGTTGATTCGTGTGGCTCTTGATCCGTAAGCTTTGAGGTTGTCGTTATCCGTTTTCCTTGCGAGGTTTCGGGAGTGGAGCTCCTGTTTGGAAGATGAGTTAGGCCTAAGCTAAAAGGAGGAAGTCATTTGAGTAGCCAGTTGGACTTAAGAGTTGAGTGGTAGCTTAGAGGCGAGCTTTGCTCGTTATAAGCTTGGGTTGAGTTCTGCTGAGCAAGCCCTTCTCGGGCTTTGTTCCTAGTTGTTGTGCGTTCGCAGTTGGAGTTATAGCGGAGCCGCGTTTGAGTGAGTTGGCACAGAGGTGCCGTGGCATTGGTTGGTAAAGCCGTTGAGCTGTTGTCCTCAAGGTGTTGTGTCAGCTGTGATGGTTTAGACCTTGCTTCCCGAGATTTCCGTGAGGGGAATGTTGGTTGTTTTTTTAAAGACCCGACCCAAAAGGGGCTCTAAATGGGCTTTTACCCCAATGCATGCATTCAAAGTAAGGACAATATACAAATATGATTTCAGATTCCAATTAAAATTAAAACATTCAGCATTCAAACAGAAATCAATACAGTTTACTGAAACCTGTCCCTGTGTCCAAGCACCTGTTTCAAGACAAATACATTTCCAAAAGTTTACTCTGATCAGAGATTTATTAAAATCATTCAAAACCTTCTCAGATACAACAATGCTGGAATCCACAAAAACATTGGGAAAACATCCTAGGGCTCCGTGCCCGACTACATGCATTCAGGGGAAATAAAAAGACAAGAGTCATAATATAAAAGGTCAGAGATGACAAAGTGAGTTCCCATGATCACAGCTCCTCCTTCAGCCATCCTGTCTCGCACCTTGGTTACCTGTGGACAACCACAAAATAAGGGTGAGTAACGAATTACTCAGTAAGAATCCCTAACCGGGGTATAATACGATATACATGGTCATCTAGCCGAAAGATATGCAAGCTATGAATATAAACACAGAATAGAGCACATAGCTTAAATCCACAAATACACATTGGATGCCAACTCAGGGTCTTAGTCCGGAATAAACCACCACACAAAATGCCCTATACGAGAAACAAGTCCCGGCCTCAGTCTGTCTACTGTCGATACGAAAGGTGCACTAGCTCAAGATCATGAGGAGCTCTCCGGTCGGCGCTGTAATGAGCGTAAGCGCGCACCGCATGCTACTGCAGACTCTGGGGGGTGCCGGGTCTAGTGGCAAGCTGCCCAGGTCCAGCCACCATGCCTAATTAAATCTTTGGATCGGTGTCACTGACATAGGGGTGTGAGACCTGGACACGTGAACTATGTCAGCCTGAACCACCGCACCTGAGGCTAAGTGTAACGGCCCGGAAATTTCATCCCGGTCTTCTCGGGAGGCCCAGGGGCATTTTGGTAATTTTGGTCGGGCCGATAGGGCCGGTTATGTAATTGTTAATTGCTGGAAAAATTATGAGTCGATTTCAATGGGATCGGGAATTTTGGTGAAGACATTTGGGCTTGGAAAAAGGTAAAAAAAAATAGGGAATTAAATAGCGCGTCGAGTGAGATTCGAGCCAAGGACGCGCTGCAAGCTAGGCAAGGGTCGCTGCCAGCCGAGCCACTGAGCGTCTTTATTATTCTAATCGCACCATCTAATACATATCCGTGTTTTCGAAGGCGGTTGGTATAAAAGCAGAGCTCGCCCGAAGCTTCCCCTCCATTTCTCTTCTTCTCCTTCGCAAAATTTCTCCAACCGACCGAGCTCTCCTCCACGATTTTTCTCTCGCCGACTTCAAATTCGACCGAGTTCCTTCCTCAAATCTGAAGCCAAACCCCGAACAGCTGGTAAGTTTCTCCTTCTCTTCTTCTCTTTCGCGTTTCCGTCAACCCCGTCCCCTGTTTTTCGATTTCCATTTTTCGGTCGTGTTAAAGTGATTTGTTGGGTGGGTTTTGTGCAGCTAGAGTAGAGGAGATCGACCAACCATAAATCGCTCGTCGAATCATCCCCTATTGGCCGAATTCGAGCTTCCTTTCCATCGCAAGTCGCGTGCTCTATCGCTGTGCAGACCGCCGAGCCACGCCGCGCATCGACCGTGCTCGCGCGCGCGTCCTTATCCAGCTCCGTGTCACGCCGCGTGCCCCTGCATCGCCCCGCATCCGTCCGCGCGCGCAGCCAGCGCCCCAACGAGCCCATTCCTGCGCCCCAGCACTCCCAGCCAGCCCGGTTGCTGCCCTGTTCGTGCAATCAGCTCGTTCGTGCGTTCGTCGCGCCTCGTGAGTTGCTCTCAAGCTGAGCCTCGTTTATTTTATTATATTTAGGCCTATTGTGTGATTTTTGTTGTGATTGATAGGTTCTCGGTAGCTAGTTCGGGTTCGTTCGCAATTTAGGATTTCGTGTCAAATCGTCCCCGACCAAGGTAAGGATTTCTTACCGGAGTTGTGTGGACCCTGTGATATTATATGTGATTGCTGATTGATTGCTCGTTTGTGTTTATTGACATATTTAGTAATAGGTGCTCGTTTCTGAATTTCCGGTTAGCATGATCTTCCTGATTTATTCTCATGTTAATCCATGCTAGGTTGTTCCTTTCTGGCATGCTCGTATCTGTTCCTTGCTTCGTAGTATCATGCTAGGCTCGTTGTATTCTTATTGAGCACGTATTGGATTTTATGGAATTGTTTGCTGATTGCTAAGGCAGGTTAGAGTGGCAGGTAGATAGCATCATCTGGGCCGGGTGCATAAAGTACCTTGCATCCACGACAGGGACGTATGAGATGGAACTCTGCCCTGATCCCATTAGGGAATAGCTAACCCTAACGGCTGGCCCCGCAATCTTGGGTGAGGGTGGCAGACTGTTAAATGCCCCAACCGTCGAGATGATGACTTGGCATTGCCTCGTCCCCGGCAGTCGGCACGTCCTCAGCGTGTTCGGCCGTAGCCCCTGATTGCCACATGTTAAGGTAAGGGCGGCTTCCTGGTGTAAGCCTACCACGACCCGTTTCCTTAGCCTCAAGTGCGGTGGTTCAGGCTGACATAGTTTACGTGTCCAGGTCTCACACCCCTATGTCAGTGACACCGATCCAAAGATTTAGTTAGGCGTGGTGACTGGACATGGGCAGCTTGCCTCTAGACCCGGCACCCCCCATGGTCTGCAGTAGCACGCGGTGCATGTTTACGCTCATTACAGCGCCGACCGGAGAGCTCCTCGGGATCTTGAGCCAGTGTACCTTTCGTCGACAGTAGACAGGCTGAGGCCGGGACTTGTTTCTCGTATAGGGCGACTTATGTATTGGACTGTGTGGTGATATTATTCTGGACTAAGACCCTAAATTGGCATCCGAGGCCCAAGTGTGGGCTAAGCTATGTGCTCTATTCTGTGTTTATACTCATAGCTTTCATACATTCATCGAGATGACCATGTATATCGTATTGTACCCCGGTTGGGGATTCTTACTGAGTAATTTGTTACTCACCCTTATTATTGTGGTTTTTCCACAGGTAACCAAGTTATGAGACATGATGGTGAAGGAGGAGCTCTGATCATGGGGCTCACCATCAAACTCGATTTTGTGTTATGACTCTTTATGTTTTATTTTCCCCGAATGCATGTAGCGGGCACGAGCCCTAGGATGTTTTCTCAATATTTTGCGATTTCAAAGATTATTGTATTTAGACATGTTTTGAATGATTTTAAGAAATCTCTGATCGGAGTATACTATGGAAATGTAATTATCTTGGAACAGGTGCTTGGAAACAGGGACAGGTTCCAGGGAAATTGTCTAGTTTTTAAAGGGGTTATTTTGAATGTTTTGTTTTAATTGGAATCCGAAATCATGTCTGTTTTAAATGTCCTTTACTTTGAATGCATGCATTGGGGTAAGGGCCCATTTAGTGCCCCATTCGGGTCGGTCCCTTACAGTTGGTATCAGAGCTCAGAGTCATAGATTCTGTAGATTGACCTTTTGTTGTAGGTCGTTTTCCCATGATCACTAGCACTCTGACAGTCATCAGGTACGCCTAAGTTTACTATTTGTTGTAGAAAAAGGGTTAAGAATTTACAATACCTGTCATCTAGTGTATGCCTTGTGTAGTGTTGTGGAGCGGAGACGAGCAGGTTCTGACTCGTTATTGGTTTGGGTATAGAGCGCCATCATGCCAACTTCCCGCAGTGTGTGATGTATGTTGTGGCTTGTTGAGGTATCCAGATAGATTCGGATGCCCTGGAACATCGTTCTAGAGGGAGGTAGAGATTGGACTCCCATAGGCCAACTGTGGCCCAGTTGTTGGTTTTCCCCTAGTGAGAGGGTGGAGGTGCTTTGCCTTGGAATGCCACTCCAAGAGAGGAGTTAGCTATGGTTGTGCTGATGTGGATGTTTGTGGAGCAGGTCCCCGTGTGGACTAGCCTGGGTAGCTCAAGTGTTGATCTTGAGCCTTGATAGATTATTTGGTTGCCCAAAGAGTGGTTGCAAAGTTGGTAGCCTTCGAGGAGATTGATGAGGAATCTTTGTGCTTCTGTAAAGTGTTGTTGTTTGCAGCCAGTAAGCCGGAACCCTGTAGTTAAGGGTGCAGCAAGTAGTGTTCCCTACGGACTGGATTCGTTGGTGGTTTCCTCAGTTGTTTGGTAGAATTGAACACTCTTCTTTTGGTAAGCCCTAGAGTAGGGCTAGCTGCTGCATATTGAGAGAGCCGGCCAGAGTTTGTTGAGCATCATGTAGAGATGCAAGAGTAGGTCGTGAGCCTTTAGCTTGATGAGACGCATTAGGCATAGTTGTTGGAGTTGAGCCCTTGTATGCTGTAAAGACCCGACCCAAAAGGGGCTCTAAATGGGCCTTTACCCCAATGCATGTATTCAAAATAAAAGACATTATGAAAAATAAATTTCGGATCCCAAGTAAAAATAGAAACATTCCACAATCAAAACATACATTTCTAAAAGCATACTCTAATCAGAGATTTATTAAAACCATTTAAACATTCCACAAGTACAAATATGCTGGAATCCATAAAACGTAAGAAAACATCCTAGGGCTCCGTGCCCGTCTACATGCATTCAGGGGAAATAACAAAAGTCAAGAGTCATGATATAATAAAATGGTCAGAGATGACAGCAGGATTCCATGATCACAGCTCCTCCTTCAGCCATCCTGTCTCGCGCCTTGGTTACCTGTGGAAAACCACGAGATAAGGGTGAGTAACGAATTACTCAAGAAGAATCCCCAACCGGGGTACAATACGATATACATGATCATCTAGAAGAATGTATGCAAGCTATGAGTATAAACACAGAATAGAGCACATAGCTTAAGTCCACACTTGGACCTCGGATGCCAACTCAGGGTCTTAGTCCGGAAATAAATCCACCACACAATACGCCCTATACGAGAAACAAGTCTCGGCCTCACCACTGCCTCATCGTCGATACGAAAGGTACACTAGCTCAAGATCCCGAGGAGCTCTCCGGTCGGCGCTGTAATGAGCGTAAGCATGCACCGCGCGTGCTTCCACGAACTATGGGGGTGCCGGGTCTAGTGGCAAGCCGCCCATATCCGGATACCACGCCTAACTAAATCTCGGATCGGTGTCACCGACATAGGGGTGTGAGACCTGGACACGTGAACTATGTCAGCCTGTACCACCGCACCTGAGGCTAAGGAACGGGTCGTGGTAGGCTTACACCAGGAAGCCGTCCTTACCTTAACAGGTGGCAATCAAGGGCTACTACCGAACACACTGAGGACGTGCCGGCTGTCGGGGACTAGGCATTGCCAAGTCATCATCCCGACCGTTGGGGCATCGCTAAGACTACCACCCTCACCCAAGATTGCAGGGCCTACCGGTTGGGATAGCTAATCCCTCACGGGGTCCAAGGACGGAGAACTGTCTCGAACGTCCTTGCCATAGATGCAAGATACTTTATGCATCGGGCCCGGATGATGCTATCTACCTGAATTCTAACCTGCCTTAACAATCAGCAAACAATCCAATACGTGCTCGAAAGAATACAACAGACCTAGCATGGTACTACAGAACAAGAATGAATATGAGCATGCCAGAACGGAACAACCTAGCATGGACTAACATGAAAGAACAACATACGAAGTCATGCGATCAGAATTCGAACGAGCACCTAAACTATACATGCGGATAATCACAAACAAACATACAACATCAATCACATAGAACATCGCAGTGTCCACACAACTCCGGTAGAAGAGATCCTTACAGCCGGAGGCAACTACACACAAAATCCTAAGCTGCGATCGAACCTGAGCTAGCTACCGAGAACCTAACAAAAACAATGATAATCACACTCTAAAGGCTTAAATATAATAAAATAAATAGGGCTCGGCTCGGGAGCAACTCACGCGATGCGGCTGACACGCGGGACCGGGCAGCAAAGACGGTGGGGCTTCTTTGGCGCGCGATGGGCGCTGATGGGCGCTGATGGCGGCAAATGGGCGCACATCTGGCGCTGCTGCCGCCGACGGACAGCGCTGGGCGCGGATGGCGCGCTAGGCGCGACGCGCTGCTGACGGCACGCGCACGCGACGGCAGCGCGCGCGCGACGCGGAGGCGCGCGCGAGCGCGACGCGGACGACGGCGCTTCGGGCTGCGTGCGCGGACGCGAAGCTTGGCCGGGCGATGGCGAGGCGCTGGCGCGCGCGCGGCAAGCGGTGCGATGCGACGGCGGCTGCGACGCGACGGACGCGCGGATCGGTCTTCGCGCGCCTCTGCTGGCGGCGCTGCGACGGCTGGGCGCTGGCGCGTCTGGGCGGCTTTCTTCTTTGGCGCTGGGAAATTGCTGGTGCGATCTGGCTGGCTCGCCGACCGGCTGCTCGGTGGTCGCTTGGCTGGCCGGAGCAGCGCTCGGCCTGCAAGGGAAGAAAATCACGGCAAGGGGCTTGGGAGAGAAGAGGGTTGGGCGGCCATGGAGTTTTGGGGAAGAAAACACAAAACCTAATTTCTTTTCATTTAACCAAATGCACAAAACTCCAAAGATCCAAGGGTAACTAAGATATGACGCGGAAAGAGTAACAAGAGCTCTCCATAGCTCAACTGGCACGCATCCTCACAGGCTTTATTTTTACTTTTGCATCTACCCATGCTCAAACCAAACCACAAAGCCTCAAAAACCTTCATAAATCCATCCAATAATTTTAGCAACTGGAAAAAGACATAAACGGCCCTGACGGCCCGACCAAATTACCAAAATACCCCCAGGGCGTACCTGGAAGACTGGGATGAAAACCTGGGCCGTTACATATGTCGAGCCAGAGTTCGTGTCACTTGAGGTTGAGACCTTGTTGGCCCCGTTGTGGTAAGATGTGGATTTGGTAGTAGTGGCACTTGAGGTGCATTGGTTGGTGTGCTGCTTTGGCACTAAATCTGGTTCAGGCCTGTGTTTGTGTGACAAACCCGACCCAAAACATGGTCCTAAACCGGGGTTCTCACTCAGCATGCAAGTTAAATATGATAACAAGCGGTTTAGTGCTCATATTTAAAAACCATTCAAAACATATGAGAAGGGGGAACCCTTAAAACATAAACCACAGTTTTCATTTAAACCATCAAACAAAGTAAAACATCCTGGCCAGTATTTATCAAAATATACAATACAATTTAAACAACTTTTTAAACAATGTTCCCCTAGGACTCCTGTCCATCTACATGCTGAATAAACAATGCAACAATAAAGACAGAGTGCTTGGCGGCTCCCATGATCAATCAGCTCCCTCCGCTAGCCATCCCGGTGTTGTCCCAAGTTACCCGAAAGATAAATAAGGGTGAGTATAAAGATACTCAGTAAGAATCCCCAACCGGGGTACAATACGATACATCCGTCATCTAGCACCTCAACATGCAAGCAAACAGCTATCAACACGCATCATAGCTCAACGAGCTCAATAAAACAAGATCTGGAATCATCTAAGTCTCCTACTTCCTAATCATCGAAGTCTCCTACTTTCGGCCTAATGATTGGTTCTCATAACCAATCCCGGACATCTTCGAGGTCTTTCTCCTCGGCCATTTGATCAGCTCAAAAACCGATCCCAAGATGTCCGACACCCTCGAGGGTCTTTCTCCCTCGACCAATTGATTAGCTCAAAAGCCAATCCCAATGGGTGTCCTCAAGGGCCTCTTACCCTCGCTATACATCTGGACTATCGGGAGAGTACCCGAAGTCTGGCTCTAAATTGGAAGGAATGGTGTACTCACGAACATTAGCCCGGAGGAGCTCTCCAAACCGGCAACTAACGCGTGTGCGCGCACACCGCATGCTCTTCTGCAACCGGCGTAAATGCGGGGGCCTAAGGGCAAACTACGCGGCCAGGTACGCATGCCTATGACTTGGAAGCGGTGTCACTGATCACAGTAGCGCGAGGCCCTCGGCGCTCATCTGTGCAGCCTGATCCACCGACCTGAAGCTAAGAACCGGCCAAGGCAGGCTTACACCGTTGGCAGGGTTCCGCTCTAGCAGGCTACAAACTAGGCTATGCCGAAGTGGGTAGCTAACTCCACAACCGGCTGGTCGGGCGGGGTAGCAAGATACGTTATGCTTCGCACAATTTACTCCCGACCTGAGCTACTGGGACAAAGTACGTTATGTCCGCTCAGCCTCTAGATGATGACAAACCCTACAACTCTATCTAAGAGTACAGAGCAAAAATCAATGATTCCTGGCTAGCAAGCAAAGACTGACATAAATCACATTACCTAGCATGATACTACAACTTAAGCAGGAATCACAAGCATGCTGGCAGAACAAACCTAGCATGGCACTAACATGTAAAATCAGGCAAACATGCTAGCAAGAATTCAATCAACTGCTCTATCTCTAACATGCTCATAACAATCAGCAAACAAGCAAGGCATATCCAGATATATCGCAGGGTCCACACAACCACGGTAAGAAATCCTTACCTGGGACAAGCAGAAAACAATAATTATAATAAATCTACGAGCGAATCCTCGAGCCTCTAGACGATCCCGAACAACCTGAACATCAAACAAAGCACCCAAATCACATACATAAACAACCCAATAAATCCATAACCAGCAGCCAATAAATCCGGGCCCAACGAAGAAAAGACTCGGGAAATACCATCCGAGAAGCCACAAGGCTCGGGCCAACCAAAGACACAACAGGCAGCAGGCGCGGCGCAGGCGCAGGCGCTGCGGGCGCAGGCGGCGCGCGGGCGCAGGCTGGGGCGCGCTGGGGCGCAGAGCTGCGCGCGGGAGCGAGCTCGGCAAGCACAGGGGACGGCGCGAGGCGACGCGACGCGACTGGCTCGGGCGCTCGATCTGGCACGACACTGTGCGAGGGACGGCGAGCTACAGGGCGCACGGACCAGGGCTGGGCGACTCGGACCTGGGCGAGCTGGCTCGGCGACGGCCTGGGCGAGGCAGATCTGGGCGATGCGGGACCAGGGCGACGCGGGCTGGGCTCGGCGCGCACGGGCGAGCTGGGGGCTGGGGCTGGCGAGCTGGGGGCGAGCTCGGGCGGCCAGGGGCTCGGGCTGGGCGGCCAGGGGGGCGAGCTGGGGCGCTCGGGCAGGGAGGAGAGGGCCAAGGGGGCTCGGGCTGGAGGAGAGAGAAAGGGAAAAATGGGGGGAAAATGAGATTTTTTCCTTTTTTTCTTTTCTTTTTCTCTTTTATTTAAAATCCAAACTTATCCAAATAAATCCAATTTATCCATTTTCCAATTTTTCCAAAAATCCTTAAAATCCTTAAATCTCATTTCCCGGCTTCCTCCTTCGAGACCCGACTGAAGCAACCTTTCCAAACAACAAAACTCACTGAAATCAACCTCCCAAACCAACACTAAAGGCCCGGCTCGAATCCCGAAGGAAACACCCAAACAACCATCATTTTGCCCAAAACCCAAATCACAACCGAACTCCCAAACGAAAAGCCCAAACATCTCGGGACTCGCAGACCACAACAAACAAGCCTCAACAAAGGCAGGAGCTGCCTCGAAGCCCTGAAAATACACAAATCCTACCCAGGGAGCAAAAAGACCAAAATGCCCCTAAGGGTCCAAACAGCTCTAACGGCCCAACCGAACCATCAATCCAACTCAAGCTCCTCGAAAACCGGGATAGAAAACTGGGCCGTTACAATACTCCCTCCTTATAAGACTTTCGTCCTCGAAAATCCTAAGACGAAACGGCTCTAGGAATACTCCACTGGTTCCTAGCCAACTGAACTTCTCGGCTAATACAACACTAGCCCTCTATGAAAACCAAACCCTCTTGGGTTCTCAAAGGCTCAAGGCCACAAAGCTAACCATTCTGCCAAAGACTAGCTCAACAAAGACTGGGCAAAGCTAACCACTGCTCCGATCCGCTCAAGGATCTCAGAAGGCCTACAAACTAGGGGCTCATACAAAACCCTACTAATCCAACACGAAACACCTCTCTACGGTGTTACTCTCAGCAAACTCGCAGACTGGCACAAGCTCCAAAACTCAACGCCACGCACTGGCGTAACTTTTCTGAATGCCCACAGCTGTTAACAAACAAATTTCAACTCTACACTATGTCACCAAACAATCAACCTCTCAGTTCCAAAAACCAAACGGCCTACTCATACATCACATGAGACCAAATAACCACAAGCTTGCCTAAAGCCTTAACGAAAAGCAAACAAATCACCAATCGCGATTGATCCAAAAGGAAAACTTTTCCAACAAGCGCAAGCTGAAACTTCAAATACGGCCAACCCTAAATGGCCAAAACCAGTGCACACGAGCTCCACTCGGCCTAGCCAACAACTGGAGCCTCTCAACGGCCGAACACAAACTTTTTCCATGAAAATCTACTAGCAACTGGCCAAAGAGAACATTGCCAGGCAAGGAAACAACCAACGTTCCTCTCATGGAAAATCTCGGCAGCAAGGACCAAACCCTCACAGGGCTACCAAAGAACACAACAAACTTGAGGAGAATGTTCTCAAAGGCTAACCATTCAATGCCACGGCACCTCTGTGCCAACTCACTCAACTGAGGCTCAGCTAACGCCAACCTGCGAAAGCACAACAACAAGAAGCAAAGCCCGGGAGGACTTGCTCAAAGAGAACTCAACTCAAGCTCATCGCGAGCAAAGCTCGCCTCCAAGCTACCACTCAACTCTTAAGTCCAACTGGCTACTCAAAGGACTTCCTCCTTTTAGCCAAGGCCTAACTCATCTTGCGACTAGAAACTCCACACACGGAACATCGCAAGGAAAACAAACTGGCAAGGCTATCTCCAAAGATAACACTCGAGGCTGGCATCCATGGTGCAACTCAACCACCAAGGAAAACTAGGGGCCCTTCAAACCCCAAAGAACCAACAACCTACCAGCAAAAACTCAACTCTTAAACTGACTGGCCACCGCTCTTGCAGGGACAAACAACTTCGCTTGCTAACAACACCATGCAGGGACCCTCTCGCTGGGCTAACCACTGCGCTACTCTGATCAACTACACAGCTCAGAAGCTACGCTGACTTTTCAACGGGAACGATTTTCCAGCAAGCAAACTCTGAAGGGCAGCGAACTACACACACGCTCGCTGACTAGCTCAAACCCAAGGGCAACAACAACCAACTCTCTTTTAAGCAACACCCAAGGGGAAAACCAACTGATTGGACCACCAACCAGAACAAGCAGAACTTACTCAACTGCCGAGGGAGGGGTCAACTCCCAAAACAACCTGACTAGGAACAAATCCTCAGGGCAACGCCCTCTGGCTCGAACCGAGCTAGCTCTTGAAACATCAAGAGAACCAAAACTTGGTCAACACCAAGCACCAACTAGCCTCCAAAAACCTTCTGCCCAAGGCAAGGATCCGAACAGCTCTATCAACCATAACAATTAGAAACTACGCGGCTACTACCACCGCTCTTGATCAGAACCAACTAAACTCTGACCAGGCTAAGGACCAACAAGCAAAACTTGCTAAAACAACAACCCGACAATGAGCACGGCATCCTTACAACCAAAGCTGGGGCACTTGCCAAGAACCAAAGCCTTGACAACCCAAAGACTAAGCACTGGCTCCTCAACACGAACCCTTCGTGGTTCTCCAAACATAAACCATGGAACGAGCTACACAAAAGTACACCGACGTGTACAGCTCCAACTAGATCCAAAGCCAACAAGGGCTCTCACACAGGGCAACTTTTGCCTCCAAACAGAGCCACTACTAACCAGGGAGCAACAAGAGTCCAAACCCCCTCGGGGACAACTCACCACGAAAAGCCACATTGGCCAACTTACTCTACAAGAGAAAATCCAACCAGGCTAACATACCTTAAGCCAATGTGCTCACTAAACACGCTCCGAACAACCATCCAACTCATGGCTCTAACACTGGATTCATCACGCATCCTCGATGCCAACACTACCCATACTAGGGTAACTAAAGGGTAGTCGAATCATGCTACCATCAACTGGCTCACAGGCTCACAACACAGGCGCGAGAACTCGAACGCGCTAGCTCTTAACAGCCTACAGCATCCTTTGCAACCAACTCTTGGTGACACTGGAAAGCTCCTACTTTCCCTCGAAAACCTCATACTTGTAGTCCTCTGACTACCACCGAGCTAGATCTCTTATGCAACCAAACAGGTGCAACCTCAGGAAATGGGTACAGGACTAGCGGGGATGCTATACTCTGAGCGGCCACGGAACCACCTGCACAACAGAGCCAACTGGCCTCAATCTAGGCCTCCTCTCAAAGCCTGGTGCCAACAGGCACAACATCCTTTACAACACAAATCAGCCTACAACGAGCTTTATGCCCCTCTGAGGAAAGGTCACACTCCAAGTGACGGGGCAATGGCACTCAACAAAAGAGTCCAAGAACTCGAGCAACCTAATCTCTGGCATCTCACCTAACAGACATGCCAAGGCCTACTCCTGCATCCCACTCGATGCTCAACAAAGCTCAGGCCAACTCTTGCATCTCACTCGATGCTCAACAGAAGCTCAGGCCAACTCCTCGGGTGGCAACAACTAGTTCCACACTGGGAACACCCAAATAAAAGAGTGCTCCACTCTACTAGCCCGCTGAAATCCACAAATGGATAAAACCCTGGCAAGCAAACTCTAAACTGCACCCTGGCTACGAGGGCACTAAAAGAACTGGCTGCACAACGACAGCAGGCTTGCAAGGGGGCAAAGATGTCTCTACATCTGCCTCAATCCACTAACACGGCAACTTACCAATCAATCGGGCGACTGGTGGAGACTCAGCTAGTCCACCTCTCTCAAGGGACTACCACCATCAATCTCTGCACTAAAAAAAGACAGAACGGCACATCTCGGCCTCTGAACAGCAGGGCATCCCAACACACGGATGCTAAACTCAAAACTGGCCAACTGCTTTACTACTAGAAGCTGGACTTTCTCAAACAACGAGCTCTACATGCATCCACTTGCCAAACTGGGCGGCTCCATCAACGCCAACAAACTCGCTCGCATAAACTCGCTGATCATGCCCTCCCGGAACCTCCGGGGCTACAAGAGCTACTAGGGGGACAAATGCTGAAACAAACTCTGCCAGCTGGGCTATCTGTGCCCGGGACTCCTCACTTTGCGCTACAAACTGCGCCTGGGTCTTTGCTCTCTGATAGCTAAAGACCTGCCATCAAATCTCTCATGGCTGGAGCACACTCTGCTCAAGGAGTCATACTCTGAGGCGTGCTAGCCTCTACCCCCTCCTCTAGGCAACTCAACTGCCAGGGCCAACTCTGGCCAACGGGCTAAACAACCCTGGGACGCGGCCTCAACATCAATACAAACGGTCCAACTCCTCGGCCAGACATGCCAAGCGTCCTGCTCCTCAAAGTGCGATCCACACACTGGCGATCTGCACAAAGCATAAATGCTGGCCCACATTGGGGCTCTCACTACTCAACAAGCTGCTCGCACTGCGGAAAGTTGACATGATGGCTCTCTAAGCCCAAACCAACAACGAGTCAGAACCTGCTCGACTCCGCTCCACAACTCTACACAGGCATAAAAGCTAGATGAAAAGTATTGTAAATTCTTACCCCTTAGCTTAATTGAACTCAGACAAACCTGGCGGCCGTGGAGTGCTGATGATCATGGGAGCAAACAACCTACAAAGCAGGTTAGTCTACAGAATCTATGACTCTGTGCTCTGATACCAACTGTGACGAACCCGACCCAAAACATGGTCCTAAACTGGGGTTCTCACTCAGCATGCAAGTTAAATATGATAACAAGCGGTTTAGTGCTCATATTTAAAAACCATTCAAAACATATGAGAAGGGGGAACCCTTAAAACATAAACCACAGTTTTCATTTAAACCATCCAACAAAGTAAAACATCCTGGCCAGTATTTATCAAAATATACAATACAATTTAAACAACTTTTTAAACAATGTTCCCCTAGGACTCCTGTCCATCTACATGCTGAATAAACAATGCAACAATAAAAGACAGAGTGCCGGCGGCTCCCCATGATCAATCAGCTCCCTCCGCTAGCCATCCTGGTGTTGTCCCAAGTTACCTGAAAGATAAATAAGGGTGAGTATAAAGATACTCAGTAAGAATCCCCAACCGGGGTACAATACGATACATCCGTCATCTAGCACCTCAACATGCAAGCAAACAGCTATCAACACAGATCATAGCTCAACGAGCTCAATAAAACAAGATCTGAATCATCTCCAAGTCTCCTACTTCCTAATCATCTAAGTCTCCTACTTTCGGCCTAATGATTGGTTCTCATAACCAATCCCGGGACATCTTCGAGGGTCTTTCTCCCTCGGCCATTTGATCAGCTCAAAAACCGATCCCAAGATGTCCGACACCCTCGAGGGTCTTTCTCCCTCGACCAATTGATTAGCTCAAAAGCCAATCCCAATGGGTGTCCTCAAGGGCCTCTTACCCTCGCTATACATCTGGACTATCGGGAGAGTACCCGAAGTCTGGCTCTAAATTGGAAGGAATGGTGTACTCACGAACATTAGCCCGAGGAGCTCTCCAAACCGGCAAACTAACGCTGCAGCGCGCACACACCGTATGCTCTTCCGCAACCGGCGTAAATGCGGGGCCTAAGGGCAACCTACGCGGGCCAGTGCACGCATGCCTATGACTTGGAAGCGGTGTCACCGATCACGAGCGCGAGGCCCTCGGCGCATCATCATGCAGGCAAACGATCCACCGACACGGAAGCTAAGAACGGGCCAAGGCAGGCTTACACCGTTGGCAGGGTTCCGCTCTAGCAGGCTACAAACTAGGCTATGCCGAAGTGGGTAGCTAACTCCACAACCGGCTGGTCGGGCGGGGTAGCAAGATACGTTATGCTTCGCACAATTTACTCCCGACCTGAGCTACTGGGATAAAGTACGTTATGTCCGCTCAGCCTCTGGATGATGACAAACCCTACAACTCTATCTAAGAGTATAGAGCAAAAATCAATGATTCCTGGCTAGCAAGCAAAGACTGACATAAATCACATTACCTAGCATGATACTACAACTTAAGCAGGAATCACAAGCATGCCGCGTAACAAACCTAGCATGGCACTAACATGTAAAATCGGGCAACATGCTAGCAAGAATTCAATCAATCGCTCTATCTCTAACATGCTCATAACAATCAAGAAACAAGCAAGGCATATCGAGATATATCGCAGGTCCACACAACCACTGTAAGAAATCCTTACATGGGACAAGCAGAAAACAATAATTATAATAAATCTACGAGCGAATCCTCGAGCCTCTAGACGATCCCGAACAACCTGAACATCAAACAAAGCACCCAAATCACATACATAAACAGCCCATAAATCCATAACCAGCAGCCAATAAATCCGGGCCCAACGAAGAAAAGACTCAGAAATACCATCCAAGAAGCCACAAGGCTCAAGCCAACCAAAGACACAACAGGCAGTCGGGCGCAGGCAGCGCGCTGGGGCGCAGGCCGGGCGCGCCTGGGCGCAGGCACGGGCGCTGGGGGCGAGCGAGCCGCACGCGACGAGCCGACGAGGCGAGGCGCGCGCGCGCGCCTCAAGATAAATGGACGGCGCGCGGCGCGAGCTCTCGCAAGCACGAGGGGCGGCACGAGGCGACGCGACGCGACGGGCTCGGGCGCTCGATCCGCACGACACATCAGGCGCGAGGGACGGCGAGCTACGTGGCGACGGACCAGTGGCCGGGCGACTTCGGACTGGCGAGCTGGCTTTGCGACGGCTCGGGCGAGGGCAGATCTGGCGATGCGGGACGAGTGGCGACGCGGGCTGGGCTCGCGCAGCGACGGCGAGGCAGAGTTGGGGCGGGCTGGCGAGTCAAGGCGAGCGAGCGGCGGTGGGCGCGAGCTGGGGCGCCGGGCAAGGAGGAGAGGGCCAAGGGGGCTCGGCCGAGGAGAGAGAAAGGGAAAATGGGGGAAAAATGAGATTTTTCCTTTTTCTCTTTTCTTTTTCTTTTATTTAAAATCCAAACTTATCCAAATAAATCCAATTTATCCATTTTCCAATTTTTCCAAAAATCCTTAAAATCCTTAAATCTCATTTCCCGGCTTCCTCCTTCGAGACCCGACTGAAGCAACCTTTCCAAACAACAAAACTCACTGAAATCAACCTCCCAAACCAACACTAAAGGCCCGGCTCGAATCCCGAAGGAAACACCCAAACAACCATCATTTTGCCCAAAACCCAAATCACAACCGAACTCCCAAACGAAAAGCCCAAACATCTCGGGACTCGCAGCCCACAACAAACAAGCCTCAACAAAGGCAGGAGCTGCCTCGAAGCCCTGAAAATCCACAAATCCTACCCAGGGAGCAAAAAGACCAAAATGCCCCTAAGGGTCCAAATAGCTCTAACGGCCCAACCGAACCACCAATCAACCCTAAGCTCCTCGAAAACCGGATAGAAAATCGGGGCACATATGGCTTTGGCATGGGCATAGCAGATGGTTCTATGCCGTTCGGAGTTTAGCGCACTCCTTTAGCCTTGGATCCGTTTATGGTAGTTGCACCTGTAGAGGTCGTGCAAAAAGGGCTAGTTCAGTGGTAATCGAAAGATTTCAAGCGAAAGGATGTTCGAGAGGAGCTGGAGCCTTTTCCCAGTGTTACTGGAGGTTGAGTAAGTCAAGCAGGTTGTCGGTTGGTAAATGTTAGTGCGCGTGCATCTCACGCTAGTTTTAAGGCCAAGAGATCCTTGTGGTTGGTAGTACGGTCAACTACCTTCGAGTGCCTAAATCTCAGGAGAGTTGAGCATCGTAGAAGCAAGTTGGGTCCAGCTGAGGGACCATGAGTTGGATGCATATGGGGTGAGTAGGATGCCTTGTGAGAGGAGTTGGATGCCTTATGGGTAAGCACCCTTGGTAGAGGCTTGGTATAAAGTAAGTTGGTTTGGCATGGTTATGCTTTGGTGGAGCAAGGTTGCCACAGCTTCGAGCATCGTGTGGAGATGGAACTTTGGGTGTTCCGTTGATTGGCTGTATCTCTGCCAGGAGCTAGTGTGGCTTTTGGGAAAAGCATTTGTTAGTCTTGGATCGTTAAGTGAAGGTTGGGAGTTGTGAACACAAGTGTCTTTTGTGTGGTTCGTTCTGTGGCGAGAGTTTCAGATCCATGTAGGGTTTGCTTTGGGGATCTGGTGCTTAGTTCTTGGAAAAGTTGGACTCCAGGTGGATGTTGTAAGGCTTGAGTGAGGTGGTAAGGATACCATGCTCGTGGTATCAGGTTGTTGCTTAGGTAAGATTTATTTTAAATGGAATTATATTTTTCTTTGTTTTGAATGTACTTACCTCAAGGATTTAAATTTCAAACTCTGAATGACGTTTTACATTCCTAGACATGCATGCTAAGTAATGATCTAGGTTAGAGACCGTTTCTTTTGGGTCGGGTCCTTACACTGGACCCCATGAGGGATTAGCTAACCCTACCGGTAGGCCCTGCAATCTTGGGTGAGGGTGGTAGACTGTTAAATGCCCCAACGGTCGGGATGATGACTTGGCATTGCCTCGTCCCCGGCAGCCGGCATGTCTTCAACATGTTTGGCAGTAGCCCATGATTGCCACCTGTTAAGGTAAGGACGACTTCCTGGTGTAAGCCTACCACAACCCGCCTTTTAGCCCTGTGTGGTGGTTCGTAATGACATAGTTCATGTGTCCGTGTCTCACACCCTATGTCGCTGACACCGATCCAGAGATTTAGTTAGGCGTGGTGGATCGGACATGGGCAGCTTGCCTCTAGACCCGCACTTCCATAGTCTTTAGTAGCACGCGGTGCATGCTTACGCTCATTACAAATACCGATCGAGAGCTCCTCGTGATTGTGAGCCATGTACCTTTCGTCGACGAGAGACAGCCGAGGACTCGGACTTGTTTCTCGTATAGGGCGTATTGTGTGAAGGATTGTGTGGAGGATTATTACGGACTAAGACCCTAAGTTGGCATCCGAGGCCCAAGTGTGGGCTAAGCTATGTGCTCTATTATGTGTTTTTACTCATAGCTTGCATTCGCTCAAATAGATGACCATGTATATCGTGATTGTACCCCGTTGGGATTCTTACTAAGTAATTCGTTACTCACCCTTATCATTGTGGTTTTCCACAAGTAACCGAAGTTATGAGACAGATGGTCAAGGAGGAGCTGTGATCATGGGGCCCACCATCAAACTCGATTTTGTGTTATGACTCTTTATGCTTTATTTTCCCCTGAATGCATGTAGCCGGGCACGGAGCCCTAGGACGTTTTCTAAATGTTTTGTGGATTCCAGCATTGTTGTATCCCGACAGGTTTTGAATGATTTTAGTAAATCTCTTATCAGAGTAAACTCTAGAAATGTATTTATCTTGGAACAGGTGCTTGGAAACAGGGACAGGTTTCAAGAAAATTGTCCGGACTTTGAACCGAATGATTTTATGTTTTGCTTTTAATTGGAATCCGAAATCATGTTTGTATGATGTCCTTTTACTTTGAATGCATGCATTGGGGTAAGGGCCCATTTAGTGCCCCATTCTGGTTCTGGTCTTTACAGCTTGGTATCGTGAGCTCGTGAGTCATAGATTCTGTAGATTGACCTTTGTTGTAGGTCGTTTTCCAATGATCACTAGCATTCCGGATACCATCAGTGTACGCCTTTAGTTTACTATTTGTTGTAGAAAAAGGATTAAGAATTTACAATACCTGTCATCTAGTGTATGCCTTGTGTAGTGTTGGGGAGCGAAGACGAGCAGGTTCTGACTCGTTATTGGTTTGGGTTTAGAGCGCCATCATGCCAACTTCCCACAGTGTGTGATGTATGTTGTGGCTTGTTGAGGTATCCAGATAGATTCGGATGCCCTGGGACATCGTTCTAGAGGGAGGTAGAGATTGGACTCCCATAGGCCAATTGTGGCCCAGCTGTTGGTTTTCACCTAGTGAGAGGGAGGAGGTGCTTTGCCTTGGAATGCTACTCCAAGAGAGGAGTTAGCTATGGTTGTGCTTATGTGGATGCTTGTGGAGCAGGTCCCCGTGTGGACTAGCCTGGGTAGCTCAAGTGTTGATCTTGAGCCTTGATAGATTATTTGCTGCCCAGAGAGTGGTTGCAGAGTTGGTAGCCTTCAAGGAGGTTGATGAGGCATCTTTGTGCTTCGTAAGTGTTTTTGTTTGCACCAGATGTTTTAACCCCGTGGTTAAGGGTGCAACAAGCGCTTTTCTTCTGACTAGATCTCATTTGGTGGTTTCCTCAGTTGTTTGATAGAGATGAACACTCTTCTTTTGGTAAGCCCCTAGAGTAGGGCTAGTTGCTGCATGTTGAGAGAGCCGACCAGAGTTTTGTTGAGCATCATGTGGAGATGCAAGAGTAGGCTGTGAGCCTTCAGCTTTATGAGATTCCTTAGGCATGGTTGTTGGAGTTGAGCCCTTGTATGCCTAGCCAGAGTTCGTGTCACTTGAGGTTGTGACCTTGTTGCCCCCGTTGTAGTAAGATGTGGATTTGATAGTAGTGGCAATTGAGGTGCATTGGTTGGTGTGCCGCTTTGGCACTAAGTCTGGTTCAGACCTGAGTTTGGCATGGGCATAGCAGATGGTTCTATGCCGTCCGGAGTTCAAATGCACTCCTTTAGACTTGGATCCGCTTTATGGCGCTTGCACCTGCTTTGGGTCGTGCAAGAGATCTAGTTCGCTGGTAGTAGTAGGACTACAAGCGAAAGGATGTTCGAGAGGAGCTGGAGCCTCTTCCCAGAGTTATTGGAGGTTGAGTAAGTCAGCAGGTTGACATTTGGTAAGTGTTAGTGCGCGTGCATCTCACGTTAGTGTTAAGGCCAAGAGATCCTTGTGGTTGGTAGTTCGGTCAACTACCTTCGAGTGCCTAAATCTGAGGAGAGTTGAGCATCGTAGAAGCAAGTTTGGGTCCAAATTGAGGACCATGAGTTGGATGCCTATGAGGTGAGTAGGATGCCTTGTGAGAGGAGTTGGATGTCTTATGGGTAAGCACTCTTGGTAGAGGCATGGTATAAAGTAAGTTCGGTTTGGCATGGTTATGCTTTGGTAGTGCAAGGTTGCCACAGCTTCGAGTATCGTGTGGAGGTGGAACCTTGGGTGTTCCTTTGATTGATTGTATCTCTGCCAGTGCTAGTGTTGTTTTTTGGGGAAAGCGCTTGTTAGTCTTGGATCTCTAAATGAAGGTTGGGAGTTGTGCACACAAGTGTGTTTTGTGTGGTTCGTTCTGTGGCAAGAGTCTCAGATCCATGTAGGGTTGCTTGGGGATCCGTGCTCGCTTCTGGAGAAGTTGGACTCCAGGTGGATGTTGTAAGGCTTTAGTGAGGTGGTAAGGATACCATGCTCGTGGTATCAGGTTGTTGCTTAGGTAAGAGTTGTTAAGTTGGACCTAAGCTTGGTTGGCGGATCTTCTTGTTGATCGTCATGACTGAGAGAGTTGTTCGGATCCTTCCTTGGGTAGAAGTTATGTTGTGGTTGATGTCTGAGTAGGAGGATGACGCATTCTGTAGCGTTTCGGGTCCTCTTGGTTTCCGAGGAGTTGGAGTTGGCCAACATGGTTATGATGCTGGAAAATGGAGTTGTTGTTTGTTCAGACAGTTGGCTGTTAGTCTGTTTGTTGGCAGTGGGTGTCGAGGGTTGTCGGAAACCCTAGGTTGTGGAGAGCCTCTCTAGAGCTCACCAGGTAGTGAGTTTCAGCTGGCAAGTCGAGCCGTGTAGTTTGTAGCCCTGTGAGTTGTTGGCGCCTTGGTAGCCTAGCAAGTTAGTATTTGTTTGGAGTAGAGTCCGGATTGGTTCCGGTATGGTGGCAAGTTGATGCTTGGTGTTGTCCAAGGTGTGGATTGGAATGGCTAGGAGTTAGTTTTGCTCGTGGGGCCAATGGTTCGTGCCCTGTTGGTTGTCTTCCTGTTTCCAGGAAAGTTGGGAGTTGCCCCGTTGGCATTTGGAGGTGCAGTCCGTGGTGGACCCTTGTTGCTACCCCTTGAGATTTAGATCTTATTGCTTTAGTGGAGCAAGACAGTGAGTGTATGTAGAGCTCTCTGTTTTTGGTTGTCCGCTCGTAGGGAGCCGCTTTCGTCTGGGTTTGCGCTTTGCTACCGCGATTTGTTAAGGACTTTATCGCTTATAGCCTCGCCCCTCACTCGTCCGACGAGGAAGGGTGTCGAGTTGATTTGGGACAGTAAGTGTGATGAGAGCTTTGCCAAGCTCAAGCGCAGCTTTGACTTCAAAGACTGTGTTGGCAATCCTGGCGGGACAGTGGTTTCGTGGTCTACATGTGATGCTTCCAAGTTCGGGTTAGGTTGTGTGTTGATGCAAAGACGGAAGGTCATTTCTTATGCTTCTCTCCAGCAAGCCATATGAGCATAACTATCCGACTCATGATATGGAGTTGGCACAGCAGTGGTGTTTGCACTGAAGATTTGGAGGCATTACCTGTATGGTGAGCGGATTCGTATGTTTACCGATCACTAGAGCCTCAAGTATCTGCTTACTCGAGATGGAGCCAATATGAGGCGAGGAGATGGTTAGAGTTGGTAAAAGATTATGATCATGAGATTTTGTACCATCCGGGTAAAGCCAATGTTGTAGCTGATGCATTGAGTAGGAAGACGTCGCACTCCGCGGTGTTGTTGAGTTCCCAGCCCAGATTGCGGAGAGAGTTCGAGCGGGTTGAGGTTGCAGTTTCGTTGGGTGAGGTTGCTGCCAGAGTAGCTTAGTTGGTAGTTCAGCCATCGATCAGGCAGCGGATTATCGATAGCCAGTTGAGTGACCCCGCCTTTAAAAGATTGGTTGACAGAGTTAGTGCTGACGGAGATTTTGACTTTGTATACTCACCAGACAGTGGGCTGACTTACAGAGGCCGGTTGTGTGTTCCAGATGGGGCAGGATTGCGAGCAGAGTTGCTCTAAGAGGCCCACAGTTCTTCGTTTTCTTGGCACTCCGGGGGTACCAAGATGTATCAGGACCTTAAGCAGACATTCTAGTGGATGGGTATGAAAAGAGATGTTGCAGAGTTTGCCAGCCGATTGTTGCAGCCGATGAGTGTGCCCCAGTGGAAGTGGGAAGAGATCTCCATGGACTTTATTTCTGGTTTGCCGAGGACTCCGAGGAAGTTCTCTCAGATCTGGGTGATAGTCGACCGATTGACTAAGAGCTCACACTTCATTCCCGGTAGAGACACATATACCGTGGAACAGTGGGCGCAGTTGTTTTTGGAACAGATCATTCGTTATCACGGTGTGCCTGTGATGATTGTGTCTAACCGTGATTCGAGGTTCACTTCTCGTTTCTGGAGAGCGCTACAGAAGGGTTTAGGCACTGAGTGCAGTTTCAACACAACTTTTCACCCTGAGACTGATGGATGATCGAGAGGGTGAACCCGCATTCTCGAGGACATGTTGAGGGCTTGTGTGTTTGACTTCTCGCAAGCTTGGGACCAGTATGTGTATCCGATGGAGTTTGCCTATAACAACGCTTATCGGGCCGACGATTCGATGGCTCCATTCAAGCTTTGTATGGTAAGCGCTGCCGATCTCCCGTGGTTCGGGAAGAGGTTGGTGATAGACAGATTTTGGGTCCCAAGTTTCTCGTGATTTGACTAATGGTGCCGTGCGTAGTAAGATTAGAGCTCGATGTTGACAAACGTGAGCGCATGTAAGAGTTACGCTGATGTTCGGCGCCGGGATTTGGAGTTTGAGGTTGGTCGCATGTGTTCCCGGCTGTTGCACCGATGCGAGGTGTTTTGAGGTTCGCAAGCGTGGAAAGCCGAGTCCCCGCTTTGTTGGTCCTGCTTGAGATTCTTGAGAGGATTGGCAAGGTTGCTTATCGATTGGCCTTGCCTCCATCATTGTCGCGGCGTGCACGGTGTTTTACATGTTTCGATGTTGAGGCAAAGACGCGTTTAATTCACCACACATCGTGGATTTTGAGCCTTTGCAAATGAATGAAGATTTGAGCTTCGAGGAGAAGCCAGGGGGATTCTTGCCTTTGAGACAAAGACGCTATGCAACCGTGAGATCCGCTTGGTAAAGGTTCAAATGGAAGAGTCGAGTTCGTGAGGAAGCCACTTGGGAGCGGGAAGATGAGATGAGATTGCATTATCCCGAGCTGCTCTAGTTTAAGGGACTTTCGAGGACGAAAGTCTTATAAGGGGGGAATATTGTAACGGCCCGAAATTTCATCCCGGTCTCCCCAGGTTGCCCAGGGGCATTTTGGTAATTTGGTCGAGCCGACAGGGCTAGTTATGTCTTTTCTAATTGCCGGAAAAATTATGAGATGATTTGAATCGGATCGGAAGCTTGGTGAAGATATTTGGGCTTGGTAGAATGAGAAAAGAAATAGGGAACTAAATAGCGCGTCAAGCAGATTCTAACCATGGGCGCTTGGGAAGCTAGTTGGGTGTCATTGCCAATTGAGCCACCAAGCGCTTTTTGTTAACTTAAACGTGCCATATTGTACTTAAGCCTGCTCGAGTGAGATTTAGTTTTAAAGAGAATTTCGCCCGAGAGTCTTCTTCTTCCTCCTCATTTCTTCCTCGACCGACCCGAGCTCCCTCGCGATCTCTCCCTCGCCGACCCCATTTCAACCAAGCTCTTCCTCCTCCAAATTCAACGTCAATTTTCATTCCCGAGCAGCAGTAAGCCTCTTCTTCTTCTTCTTCTTCTTCTTCTCCCCAATTCCTTCCCTTCTCCCCTGCTTTCCGATTTCTTCTTTGCCGGCCGAGTTGAAGCGAGTGGCTTGTAGGTTTCGTGCGCGTCACCAAAGGGAAGTGATCCAAAGAACAAATCGCTCACCAAATCGTCTTCTCCATCGCCAATTCGAGCTCTTCCTCCATCGCGCCGAAATCGCCTCCTCCGCCTTCACGCCGCTCAGCAGCTTTCAACGCGCTGCCCCCCCGCACCACTGTCACGCCCCCTCGTGCCGAGCCGCGCCGCAAAGACCAAAGATGATTTTATTTTATTGTATTTAGGCCAATTGTGTGATTATTGTTGTGATCGATAGGTTCTCGGTAGCTAGTTCGAGTTCGTCGCAGCCTTAGGTTTTCGTGTAATCGCCCCCACCAAGGTAAAGATTTCTTACCGAGTTGTGTGAACCCCGCGATATTATATGTGATTGCCGATTGATTGCTTGTTTTTGTTTATTGACATGTGTAGCTAAGTGCTCTAATCTGAATTCCCGATTAGCATGATTTTCCTGCTATTTCTCATGTTAATCCATGCTAGGTTGTTTCTCCGCATGCTCGTGATCTCGCTCTTGTTTCGTAGTATCATGCTAGGCTCGTTGTATTCTTATTGAGCACGTATTGGATTTTATTGAATTGTTTGCCGATTGTTAAGGCAGTTAGAGTTACAGGTAGATAGCATCATCCGGCCCGATGCATAAAGTACCTTGATCCATGGCGTGGACGCTTCGAGACAGCTTCTCGCCCCCGACCCCGCGTGAGGGATTAGCTAACCCTACCGGTAGGCCCCGGAATCTTGGGTGGGGGTGGCAGATCGTTAAATGCCCCAACGGTCGGATGATGACTTGGCATTGCCTCGCCCCGCAGCCGGCATGTCCTCGTAATGTTTGGCAAGAGGCACCGATTGCCACCGTTAAGGTAAGGACGGCTTCCTCGTGTAAGCCTACCACGACCCGCCTCAGCCCCAAAGTGCGCGTGGTTCAGCCGACATAGTTCACGTGTCCAGTCTCACACCCTATGTCGCTGACACCAATCCGTAGATTTAGTTAGGCGTGGTGATCGACATGGGCAAATTTGCCTCTAGACCCGCACTCCACTTCATAGTTCGCAGAGCACGCGGTGCATGCTTACGCCATTACAAATACCGATCGAGAGCTCCTCGTGATTGTGAGCCGTTGTACCTTTCGCCGACAAAGATGAAGCCGAGGCCGGGACTTGTCTCTCGTATAGGGCGTATTGTGTGAAGGATTGTGTGGAGGATTATTCCGGACTAAGACCCTAAGTTGGCATTCGAGGCCCAAGTGTGGGCTAAGCTATGTGCTCTATTATATGTTTTTACTCATAGCTTGCATTCGTTCAGCTAGATGACCATGTATATCGTATTGTACCCCGATTGGGGATTCTTACTGAGTAATTCGTTACTCACCCTTATCATTGTGGTTTTCCACAGGTAACCGAGTTGCAAGACATGATGGCTGAAAGAGGAGTTGTGATCATGGGGCCCAGTCATCAAACTGTGATTTTGTGTTATGACTCTTTATGCTTTATTTTCCCCTGAATGCATGTAGCCGGGCACGGAGCCCTAGGACGTTTTCTAAATGTTTTTTGGATTCCAGCATTGTTGTATCCCGACAGGTTTTGAATGATTTTAGTAAATCTCTTATTAGAGTAAACTTTGGAAATGTATTTATCTTGGAACAGGTGCTTGGAAACAGGGACAGGTTTCAAGAAAATTGTCCGGGCTTTGAACTGAATGATTTTATGTTTTGTTTTTAATTGGAATCCGAAATCATGTTTGTATGATGTCCTTTTACTTTGAATGCATGCATTGGGGCAAGGGCCCATTTAGTGCCCCATTCGGTTCGGGTCTTTACAGTTGGTATCAGAGCTCAGAGTCATAGATTCTGTAGATTGACCTTTTGTTGTAGGTCGTTTTCCCATGATCACTAGCACTCCGACAGTCATCAGGTACACCTTAGTTTACTATTTGTTGTAGAAAAAGGGTTAAGAATTTACAATACCTGTCATCTAGTGTATGCCTTGTGTAGTGTTGTGGAGCGAAGACGAGCAGGTTCTGACTCGTTATTGGTTTGGGTTTAGAGCGCCATCATGCCAACTTCCCGCAGTGTGTGATGTATGTTGTGGCTTGTTGAGGTATCCAGATAGATTCGGATGCCCTGGGACATCGTTCCAAAGGGAGGTAGAGATTGGACTCCCATAGGCCTATTGTGGCCCAAATTGCTGGTTTTCCCCAGTGAGAGGGTGGAGGTGCTTTGCCTTGGAATGCTACTCCAAGAGAGGAGTTAGCTATGGTTGTGCTTATGTGGATGCTTGTGGAGCAGGTCCCCGTGTGGACTAACCTGGGTAGCTCAAGTGTTGATCTTGATCCTTGATAGATTATTTGGTTGCCTAGAGAGTGGTTGTAGAGTTGGTAGACTTCAAGGAGGTTGATGAGGCATCTTTGTGCTTCTGTAAAGTGTTTTTTTTGCAAACAGAAGTTTTAACCCCGTGGTTAAGGGTGCAAAAGCAGTTGTTCCTTCTGACCGATCCGCTGGTGGTTTCCTCAGTTGTTTGATAGAGATGAACACTCTTCTTTTGGTAAGCCCCTAGAGTAGGGCTAGTTGCTGCATGTTGAGAGAGCCGACCAGAGTTTTGTTGAGCATCATGTGGAGATGCAAGAGTAGGCTGTGAGCCTTCAGCTTGATGAGATTCCTTAGGCATGGTTGTTGGAGTTGAACCCTTGTATGCCTAGCCAGAGTTCGTGTCACTTGAGGTTGTGACCTTGTTGGCCCCGTTGTAGTAAGATGTGGATTTGATAGTAGTGGCACTTGAGGTGCATTGGTTGGTGTGCCGCTTTGGCACTAAGTCTGGTTCAGGCCTGAGTTTGGCATGGGCATAGCAGATGGTTCTATGCCGTCCGGAGTTCAGTGCACTCCTTTAGCCTTGGATCCGTTTATGGCAGTTGCACCTATTTTGGGTCGTGCAAGAGAGCTAGTTCAGTGGTAGTCGTAGGACTACAAGAGAAAGGATGTTCGAGAGGAGCCGGAGCCTCTTCCCAGAGTAACTGGAGGTTGAGTAAGTCAACAAGTTGACGGTTGGTAAGTGTTAGTGCGCGTGCATCTCACGTTAGTGTTAAGGCCAAGAGATCCTTGTGGTTGGTAGTTCGGTCAACTACCTTCGAGTGCCTAAATCTGAGGAAAGTTGAGCATCGTAGAAGCAAGTTTGGGTCCAGCTGAGGGACCATGAGTTGGATGCCTATGAGGTGAGTAGGATGCCTTGTGAGAGGAGTTGGATGCCTTATGGGTAAGCACCCTTGGTAGAGGCATGGTATAAAGTAAGTTCGGTTTGGCATGGTTATGCTTTGGTAGTGCAAGGTTGCCACAGCTTCGAGTATCGTGTGGAGGTGGAACCTTGGGTGTTCCTTTGATTGATTGTATCTCTGCCAGGAGCTAGTGTTGTTTTTTGGGGAAAGCGCTTGTTAGTCTTGGATCTCTAAATGAAGGTTGGGAGTTGTGCACACAAGTGTGTTTTGTGTGGTTCGTTCTGTGGCAAGAGTCTCGCATCCATGTAGGGTTGCTTGGGGATCCGTGCCTCGCTTCTGGAGAAGTTGGACTCTGTGGATGTTGTAAGGCTTTAGTGAGGTGGTAAGGATACCATGCTCGTGGTATCAGGTTGTTGCTTAGGTAAGAGTTGTTAAGTTGGACCTAAGCTTGGTTGGCGGATCTTCTTGTTGATCGTCATGACTGAGAGAGTTGTTCGGATCCTTCCTTGGGTAGAAGTTATGTTGTGGTTGATGTCTGAGTAGGAGGAAGACGCATTATGTAGTGTTTCGGGTCCTCTTGGTTTCCGAGGAGTTGGAGTTGGCCAGCATGGTTATGATGCTGGAAAATGGAGTTGTTGTTTGTTCAGGCAGTTGGTTGTTAGTCCGTTAGTTGGCAGTGGGTGTCGAGGGTTGTCAGAGAACCCTAGGTTGTGGAGAGCCTCTCTAGAGCTCAGTCAGGCCCAGGTAGTGAGTTTATGTTGGCAAGCTGGAGCCGTGTAGTTTGTATCCTCGGGTGAGTTGTTGGCCGTCTTGGTAGCCTAGCAAGTTAGTATTTGTTTGGAGTAGAGTTCGGATTGGTTCCGGTATGGTGGCAAGTTGATGCTTGGTGTTGACCAAGGTGTGGATTGGAATTGCTAGGAGTTAGTTTTGCTCGTGGGGCGAATGGTTCGTGACCTGTTGGTTGTCTTCCTGTTTCCAGGAAAGTTGGGAGTTGCCCCGTTGGCATTTGGAGGTGCAGTCCGTGGTGGACCCTTGTTGCTACCCCGTGAGATTTAGATCTTGTTGCTTTAGTGGAGCAAGACAGGGAGTGTATGTAGAGCTCTCTGTCCTTCGGTTGTCTGCTCGTAGGAGCCGTTTCTTTCTGGGTTTGGCAGTTTTCTACCGTTGATTTGTTAAGGACTTTTCCGCCATAGCCTCGCCCTTCACTCGTCTGACGAGGAAGGGTGTCGAGTTGATTTGGGACAGTAAGTGTGATGAGAGCTTTGCCAAGCTCAAGCGCAGTTTGACTTCAAAGACTGACTTGGCAAATCCCAAAGGGACAGTGGTTTCGTGGTCTACAAAGTGATGCTTCCAAGTTCGTGTTAGGTTGTGTGTTGATGCAAAGACGGGAAGGTCATTGCTTATGCTTCCCGCCACCTGAAGCCATATGAGCGTAACTATCCGACTCATGATATGGAGTTGGCAAAGCAGTGGTGTTTGCAATCAAGATTTGGAGGCATTACCGTATGGTGAGCGGATTCGATGTTTACCGATCACCAGAGCCTCAAGTATCTGTTTACTCAGAAGGAGCTGAATATGAGGCAGAGGAGATGGTTAGAGTTGGTAAAAGATTATGACTACGAGATTTTGTACCATCCGGGTAAAGCCAATGTTGTAGCTGATGCTTTGAGTAGGAAGACGTCGCACTCCGCGGTGTTGTTGAGTTCCCAGCCCAGATTGCGGAGAGAGTTCGAGCGGGCTGAGGTTGTAGTGTTGTTGGGTGAGGTTGCTGCCAGAGTAGCTCAGTTGGCAGTTCAGCCATCGATCAGGCAGCGGATTATCGATAGCCAGCTGAGTGACCCCGCCCTTAAAAGATTGGTTGAAAGAGTTAGTGCTGACGGAGATTTTGACTTTGTATACTCACCAGATATAAAGGCAATGACTTACGAGGCCGGCCAGTGTGTCGTCGCGCAATCGCCTTGTTCGTGTGCTCCGTCGCGCTACGTGAGTTGCTCCTTGAGCCGAGCCCTATTTATTTTATTGTATTTAGGCCTATTGTGTGATTATTGTTGTGATTGATAGGTTCTCGGTAGCTAGTTCGGGTTCGTTCGCAGCTTAGGTTTTCGTGTAATCGTCCCCGACCAAGGTAAGGATTTCTTACCGGAGTTGTGTGGACCCTGCGATATTATATGTGATTGCTAATTGATTGCTTGTTTGTGTTTATTGACATGTGTAGCTAAGTGCTCTAATCTAAATTCCCGATTAGCATGATTTTCCCGGTTATTTCTCATGTTAATCCATGTTAGGTTGTTTCCTCCGCATGCTCAGATTCTGCTCTTGTTTCGTAGTATCATGCTAGGCTCGTTGTATTCTTATTGAGCACGTATTGGATTTTATTGAATTATTTCCTGATTGTTAAGGCAGGTTAGAGTTACAGGTAGATAGCATCATCCGGGCCTGATGCATAAAGTACCTTGCATCCATGGCAGGGACGTTAGAGACAGTTCTCCATCCCTGGACCCCGTGAGGGATTAGCTAACCCTACCTGTAGGCCCTACAATCTTGGGTGAGGGTGGCAAACTGTTAAATGCCCCAACGGTCGGTATGATGACTTGGCATTGCCTCGCCCCTGCAAATGCATGTCCTCAAGATGTTTGGCAAGAGGCCCCGATTGCCACCGTTAAGGTAAGGACGGCTTCTCGGTGTAAGCCTACCACGACCTGCCTTTAGCCCCAAAGTGCGGTGGTTCAGCCGACATAGTTCACGTGTCCAGTGTCTCACACCCCTATGTCGCTGACACCGATCCGTAGATTTAGTTAGGCGTGGTGATCGGACATGGGCAGCTTGCCTCTAGACCCGCACTTCATAGTTCGCAGCAGAGCGCGCGCATGCTTACGCCATTACAAACGCGATCGAGAGCTCCTCGTGATTGTGAGCCAGTGTACCTTTCATCAACAATAGACAGGCTGAGGCCGGGACTTGTTTCTCGTATAGGGCGTATTATGTGAAGGATTGTGTGGAGGATTATTCCGGACTAAGACCCTAAGTTGGCATCCGAGGCCCAAGTGTGGGCTAAGCTATGTGCTCTATTATGTGTTTTTACTCATAGCTTGCATTCGCTCAAATAGATGACCATGTATATCGTATTGTACCCCTGGCTGGGGATTCTTACTAAGTAATTCGCTACTCACCCTTATCATTGTGGTTTTCCACAGTAACCGAGTTAAGTAGACAGATGGTCAAGGAGAAGCTGTGATCATGGGGCCCAGTCATCAAACTCTGATTTTGTGTTATGACTCTTTATGCTTTATTTTCCCCTGAATGCATGTAGCCGGGCACGGAGCCCTAGGACGTTTTCTAAATGTTTTGTGGAGTCCAGCATTGTTGTATCCCGACAGGTTTTGAATGATTTTAGTAAATCTCTTATCAGAGTAAACTTTGGAAATGTATTTATCTTGGAACAGGTGCTTGGAAAAAGGGACAGGTTTCAAGAAAATTGTCCGGGCTTTGAACTGAATGATTTTATGTTTTGTTTTTAATTGGAATCTGAAATCATGTTTGTATGATGTCCTTTTACTTTGAATGCATGCATTGGGGTAAGGGCCCATTTAGTGCCCCATTCGGGTCGGGTCTTTACAGAGTGGCTGTGGACCCTTCGAAAATAGAGGCAGTAAGTTCGTGGGCTAGACCGACGACCGTGTCGGAGATTCGTAGTTTTCTGGGTCTGGCTGGATATTACCGCCGTTTCGTTCAGAACTTTTCTGCTATAGCTTCACCGCTTACTTGGTTGACGAGGAAGGGCGTTGAATTCGTTTGGGATGAGAAGTGCGACGAGAGTTTCGCTAAGCTGAAGAGCAGTTTGACGTCCGCGCCAGTGTTGGCAGTTCCGAGGGGAACAGGGGGTTTCGTGGTATACAGTGGTGCCAGCAAGTTTGGTCTGGGTTGCGTTCTGATGTAGCACGGTAAAGTAATAGCGTATGACTCGAGGCAGTTGAAACCGCATGAGCAGAATTATCCAACCCATGATATAGAGTTGGCAGCTGTCGTCTCCGCTCTTAAGATTTGGAGGCGTTACCTGTATGGGGAAAAGATTCAAATTTTCTCGGACCACCAGAGCCTCAAATATTTCTTTAGCAAGAAAGACCTGAACATGAGGCAGAGGCGGTGGTTGGAGCTTGTAAAGGATTACGACTGTGAAATCCTGTAGCACCCTGGGAAGGCTAATGTTGTAGCAGATGCACTGAGTAGAAAGACCTCGCTGTAAAGACCCGACCCAAAAAGGGGCTCTAAATGGGCCTTTACCCCAATGTATGCAAAGTGAAGGACAATATGCAAATATGATTTCGGATTCCAATTAAAAACTTAAAACATTCAACATTCAAACAGAAATCATTACAGTTTGCTGAAACCTGTTCCTGTCTCCAAGCACCTGTTTTAGGACAAATACATTTCCAAAGTTTACTCTGATCAGAGATTTATTAAAATCATTCAAAACCTTCCAGATACAACAATGCTGGAATCCACAAAACATTTAGAAAACATCCTAGGGCTCCGTGCCCGGCTACATGCATTCAGGGGAAAATAAAAGACAAGAGTCATAATATAAAAAGTCAGAGACGACAGCAGGATTCCCATGATCACAGCTCCTCCTTCAGCCATTCTGTCTTGCACCTTGGTTACCTGTGGAAAGCCACAAAATAAGGGTGAGTAACGAATTACTCAGTAAGAATCCCCAACCGGGGTACAATACGATATACATGGTCATCTAGCAGGAAGATATGCAAGCTATGAATATAAACACAGAATGGAGCACATAGCTTAAGTCCATACTTGGACCTCGGATGCCAACTCAGGGTCTTAGTCCGGAATAATCCACCACACAAAACGCCCTATACGAGAAACAAGTCTTGGCCTCAGCCTGTCTACTGTAGATACGAAAGGTGCACTAGCTCACATCCCTAGGAGCTCTCCACCACACCAGAATGAGCGTAAGCGCACACCGCATGCCACCGCAGACTGGGGTTGCCGGGTCTAGTGGCAAGTCGCCTCGATCCAATCACCATGCCTAACTAAATCTCCGGATCGGTGTCACCGACATAGGGTGTGAGACCTAGACACGTGAACTATGTCACCAACCACCGCACTCGAGGCTAAGGAATCGGCCGTGGTAGGCTTACACCAAGAAGTTGTCCTTGCCCTAACAGTGGCAATCATACACTTGCCGAACACGCCGAGGACGTGTTTACCGCCGGACTAGGCATTGCCAAGTCATCGTCCTGACCGTTGGGGCAGACTACCACCCTCACCCAAGATTGCAGGGCCTACCGGTAGGGTTAGCTAAACCCTAACGGGGTCCAAGGACGGAGTATTACCTCGTGCGTCCCTACCATGGATGCAAGATACTTTATGCATACAGGCCCGGATGATGCTATCTACCTGAACTCTAACCTATCATATCAACAACAAGCAATCCAATACAATCCATTACGTGCTCAACAGATACAACGAACCTAGCATGATACTACGAAGCAAGAAAGAATACGAGCATGCCAGAATGGAACAACCTAGCATGGACTAACATGAGAAAACAACATAAGAAATCATGCCAGTCGGGAATTCAGAACGGAGCACCTAACACCAATCGAGAAGATGAAGAGGATGAAGACTTACCCGGAATGATGATCGAACCTCGGGGCTGCAAAGGGGATGAACAAGCTTGGACCGCTAGGAGGGTTTTGGAGAAGAAAGAACAAAACCTAATTTCTTTTTCATTTAACCAAATGCACAAAAACTCCAAGATCCAAGGCTAACCATAATATGACGCAGAAAGAGCAACAAGAGCTCTCCATAGGTCAACTGGCACGCATCCCCAAAGACTTTCCCGGAGACCCGGGTTCGAATCCTAGCTGCAACACAATTTTCCTTTATTTTTACTTTTGCATCTAACCATGCTCAAACCCATCCACAAAGCCTAAAAAACCTACATAAATCCATCCAATAATTTTAGCAACTGGAAAAAGACATAAATGGCCCTGACGGCCCGACCAAATTACCAAAATACCCCTAGGGCATACCTGGAAGACCGGGATGAAAACCTGGGCCGTTATAATATTCCTCCTTTTATGACTTTCGCCCTCGAAAGTCCTTAAGACTCAAACAACACAGATACTCGCATCTCATCACGAGCGCCTCCTCGTAACTCGACTCTCCACTAAACTTTTATCAAACGGATCTCACTATTACGCAACGCCTTCGCCTCAAAGACCGTAATACTCACAGCTTCCCTTGAAGCTCAAATCCTCAATCACCGCAGAAGGCTCAAAGTCCACAAAGTGAGCGATGGGTCCGACACATACCGCCTCACACCGATACATGAGAACACCGCACACTACCGACAAATGACAGTAAAAGCTAACCAATATGCAACTCGCCAATCCTCTCGAGAATCTCAAATGGTCCAACAACAGGAGACTCCACTTCTCCCGCTTACCAAACCTCAACACAACTCACAACGGCACAACCTTAAAACTACGCACTGTCCAACCTCAAACTCTAAAACTCGACGCCGAACATCGGCGTAACTTTTCTCGCCGCCTGAAATGACAAAACTAGCTCTAAACTCCCGCACATCACCTCTGGTCAAATGCAAGAACTCAGACCCAAAACAAAATTGATGGCCACCAACCTTTTCCCGCAACACCGAATCCTGCAATACTTACAACACAACGCTCAACGGAACTATATGAATTAACAAATGGAAATCATACCCAAGGAAAACTCATAAAACCAACACTGGTCTCCCGCTGCCTAATCATGGAAACACCAACACGCAACAAGTTCTGAAGGATCTGGCTCACTCCTCCCAAAAGACCATCGGTTAGAGGGTGAAAACACTACATGACTGCACTCGGCTCATAAGCCTCTTAACAACGCTCTCCAGAACCACAGCTCATCAACGCACTGCCTAGAATAACCTTTGTTGTCACACCCTGGTGCCAACAACTCTAGCCTGAAACTCCCATTCCACTACTCCACAGCAATGACATCTCCATCTGGGCGAGGTGCGAGCTCTAGCTACTGAAACTAATCCACCAAAAATCCGAACTCACACAACAACCTCAACCAGCTGCCAGCTTCCACACGGACTCCTTCAAACCAACAACTTGAATGCTACGAACTCGGTAGGCTAACTATCCACACATTGCATAACCACACCAATCTACTCAACTCCAACCCGACCTAGATCACTGACTAGAAAAGTCAACCTGGTATCAACAGGGCCCCAGAGGGCTCCCTCCACCAAACTTACCTCCATGCAAGCAATGGAACGAAGCTTGCCTCAAATATGAAACACATCTCACAAGTCCAAACGATAACACATACAGGCTTAATCCTCTAGCTTAGGCTTATTACACCTTCCCACCGAAACTTCATAAACGGAACTCCACTACTCGGTTAACACCAACTACCAAGAACCAGATTACCAAAAATGGCTGGCAGAGCACAAGCCACACTAACCAAAGAAGGATCCTCAAAAGATCAAGACCCTAATCCAACCACAATGGTGCAACCTCAACCCACAACTGATACAAAGGAGTTCTTCAACTACAAAGGTGCAACAACTTCCATGCCAACACACAAAAACCTTAACCAACTAGGTCAAACACTCATAGGAGGCAGAACAACCCTTACTGCAACCTCCAGAACACCACTCAAGAGTCCGCTTAACTTGGACAAACAACTGCTTCCAAGTAGCCAACAAACTTTTCCTCCTACTAGCACCACTACCACCAATTCCAAGACCAAGGAATAACCTGACAACTCCCAAGGAGAAACAGATCTCATAAGCGACAACCGAAGGACAGAGAGCTCCACACACGCTCTCTGTCTTGCTCAGCTAAAGCAACAACACCTAAGTCTCACGGGGCAACAATAGGGGGTCCACCACAAACTGAACCTCCAACCACACACTAGCCAAGACACACCTCCAAACACAAAAGGGGAAAACTCTCAACATCCTGGAAACAGGAAAACAACCAACAGGGCACAAACCACTCGCCCCACGAGCAAAGCTAACTTCTAGCAACTCAAAAACAACACCTTGGTCAACACCAAGCACCAACTCGCCACCACACCGGAACCAATCCGGACTCTACTCCAAACAAACACTAGCTTGCCAGCCTACCAAGACTGCCAGCAACTCACCCGAGGCTACAACCTACACGACTCTGGCTTGTCAACTGAAACTCACTACTTGGGCCCGACTGAGCTCTGGTGAGGCTCTCCACAACTAGGGTTCTTCGGCAACCCTCGACACACACTGTCGTCTAACGGTCTAACAACCAACTGCCTGAACAAACAACTCCTTTTTTTTTTTAGCATCACAACCATGCTGGCCTGCTCCGAACCTCGAAACCAAAAAGACCAGAAACACTTCAGAATGTGTCATCCTCCTACTCAAAGCATCAGCCACATCGTAGCTTCCACCCAGGGTAAGGATTCCGAGCAACACCCTTAGCAACTACGGTCAGGAACTACGCAGCTTCACTACAACCACCATTTGTTAAGTACCATCTGAACTCCAACCAAGAACACAAGAGGTTCCACCAACCAAGCTTAGGTTCAACTTAACAAACTTGCCTAAGCAACAACCCGACTACGAGCACGGTATCCTTACAACCTCAACTAAAGCCTTACAACATCCACATGGAGTCCAACTTCTCCAAGAACTGAGCACCAGTTCTCCAATGCAACCCCTACATGGTTCTGAAACTCTCGCCACCAGAATGAACTACACAAAACACACTTGTGTGCACAACTCTCAACCTTCATTCAGAGATCCAAGACTAACAGGTGCTTTCCAAAAAGGCAACACTAACTTCTGGCAGAGATACAATCAACCAAAGGAACACCAAAAGTTCCATCTCCACACAATACTCGAAGCTGCGGCAACCTTGCTCTACTAAAGCATAACAATGACAAACCGAACTTACTTTATACCAAGTCTCTACCAAGTGTGTTTACACATAAGGCGTCCAACCCTCTCATAAAGCATCCTACTCATCTCATAGGCATCCAACTCGCCTCATAGGCATCCAGCTCATCTCATACGCATCCAACTCATCTCATGAGCATCCCACTCACGGCCCCTCAGCTGGGCCAACTCGCATCTACGATGCTCAACACTCCTCAAATTTAGGCACTCCAAGGTAGTTGACTGCACTACCAACCATAAATATCTCTTTGCCTCAGCCCTAGCGTGAGACTTGCACGCACTAACACTTACCAACCGTCAACCTGCTGACTTACTCAACCCCCAGTAACACTGGAAAGAGGCTCCAGCTCCTCTCAAACATCCTTTAACATGTAGTCCTTCGACTACCACTGAACTAGCCCTCTTGCACGACCTAAACAAGTGCAACTGCCATAAACGGATCCAACAGCTAAAGAAGTGTGCTAAACTCCGGACGGGTCATAGAACCATCTCGCTATACCCATGCCAAACTCAGCCCGAACTGACTTAATGCCAAAGCGGCACACCAACTATTGCACCTCAAGTGCCACTACTAACAAATCCACATCCTACTACAAATGGGGCCCGCAAGGTCACAACCTCAAGTGACAAAAACTATGGCTAGGCATACAAGGGCTCAAAACTCAAACAACCAGACTATGGAATCTCATCAAACTGAAGGCTCACGGCCTACTCTTGCATCTCCACTTGATGCTCAACAAAACTCTGGCCGAATCTCTCAACATGCAGTAGCTAGCTCTACTCTAGGAGCTCACCATAAGAAGAGTGCTCAACTCTACCAGAAAACTGGGGAAACCACCAACGGATCACGTCCGATGGGTACACTGCTCGCTGCACCCTTAACCACAGGGTTCCGACTTACTGGCTGCAAAACAACAACACTTTACAAGAGAGCAAAGATGCCTCATCAACCTTCTGGAAGGCTACCAACTCTATAGCTACTCACTGGGCAATCAAACAATCTGCGAAGGCTCAAGATCAACACTTGAGCTACCCAGGCTAGTCCACACGGAGACCTGCTCCATAAGCATCCACAAAAGCAAAGCCAGCTAACTCCTCTTCTGGAGTGGTACTCCAGGGAAAATCACCTCCACCCTCTCACTAGGGGAAAACCAACAACTGAGCCACATGTGGCCTACGAGAGTCTAACCTCTGCCTCCTTCTGGAACGATGTCCCAGCGGTATCCGAATCTATCTGGATATCTCAACAAACCACAACATACAACTCACACTGAGGGAAGTTGGCATGATGGCGCTCTAAACCCAAAACAACAACGAGTCAGAACCTGCTCGTCTCAGCTCCACAACACTAAACAAGTCATACACTAGATGAAAGGTATTGTAAATTCTTAACCCTTTTTCTAAAAACAGTAAACTTAGGCATACCTGATGACTGTCGGAGTGCTGGTGATCATGGGGAAATCGACCTACAACAAAAGGTCAGTCTACAGAATCTATGACTCTGAGCTCTGATACCAACTGTAAAGACCCGACCCAAAAAGGGGCTCTAAATGGGCCTTTACGCCAATGCATGCAAAGTGAAGGAAAATATGCAAATATGATTTCAGATTCCAATTAAAAACTTAAAACATTCAACATTCAAACATAAATCATTACAGTTTGCTTAAACCTGTTCCTGTCTCCAAGCACCTATTTCAGGACAAATACATTTCCAAAGTTTACTCTGATCAGAGATTTATTAAAATCACTCAAAACCTTCCAGATACAACAATGCTGGAATCCACAAAACATTTAGAAAACATCCTAGGGCTCCGTGCCCGGCTACATGCATTCAGGGGAAAATAAAAGACAAGAGTCATAATATAAAAAGTCAGAGACGACAGCAGGATTCCCATGATCACAGCTCCTCCTTCAGCCATCCTGTCTTGCACCTTGGTTACCTGTGGAAAGCCACAAAATAAGGGTGAGTAACGAATTACTCAGTAAGAATCCCCAACCGGGGTACAATACGATATACATGGTCATCTAGCAGGAAGATATGCAAGCTATGGAATATAAACACAGAATGGAGCACATAGCTTAAGTCCATACTTGGACCTCGGATGCCAACTCAGGGTCTTAGTCCGGAATAATCCACCACACAAAACGCCCTATACGAGAAATGTCTCGGCCTCACCGTCTCATCATCGCCGATACGAAAGGTGCACTAGCTCACAATCCCTAGGAGCTCTCCAGTCGGTGCTGTAATGAGCGTAAGCGCGCACTGCATGCTACTGCAGAGGCTGGGGGTTGTCGGGTCTAGTGGCAAACTGCCCAGATCCAGTCACCATGCCTAACTAAATCTCTGGATCGGTGTCACTGACATAGGGGTGTGACACCTGGACACGTGAACTATGGCAGCCTGAACCACCGCACCTGAGGCTAAGGAATCGGTCGTGGTAGGCTTACACCAGGAAGCCGTCCTTGCCCTAACAGGTGGTAATGAAGGGCTACTTTCGAACACGCTGAGGACGTGTCGGCTGCCGGGGACTAGGCATTGCCAAGTCATCGTCCCGACCGTTGGGGCATCGCGCAGACTACCACCCTCACCCAAGATTGCAGGGCCTATCGGTAGGGTTAGCTAAACCCTAACGGGTCCAGGACTGAGTATTACCTCGCAAGGCCCCCGCCATGGATGCAAGATACTTTATGCATACAGGCCCGGATGATGCTATCTACCTGAACTCTAACCTATCATATCAACAGCAAGCAATCCAATACAATCCATTACGTGCTCAATAGATACAACGAACCTAGCATGATACTACGAAGCAAGAAAGAATACGAGCATGCCAGAATGGAACAACCTAGCATGGACTAACATGAGAAAACAACATTAGAAATCATGCCAGTCGGGAATTCAGAATAGAGCACCTAACACTATACATGCTGATAATCACAAACAAACATACAAACAGCAATCACATATAATACCGCAGGGCCCACACAACTCCGGTAAGAAATCCTTACCTTGGTCTTGAGGCTTCTACACACAAAAACCTAAGCTGCGATCACTCTTGAGCTAGCTAACGAAACCTAGCAAACACAATAATAATCATCATCTAAAAGCCCAAACATGATAAACAAACAGGCTCGGCTTAGGAGCACTCACGCGCACGGGTCGCCCGCGCGCCGCAGCCGTGGCGCTGGGCCGGCGCTGGGCGTACGCGGTGCACGGCGCTGAGGTGCTGGCTGCGCAGACGGACGGGCACTGGGGCGCTAGCTGCGCGTTGGGAAGGCGCTGGGGCACGGCACGAGCGCACGGCGCTGGGCGTGGGACGCGGACTCGGGCGAGCGGCACTGGGCGAGGACGCGCGGGCGCTGGGCGAGCCCGCCGCGAGCCGCCGGCGATCGTGGCTGGCACTCGCCGCCGCGCTGTGACAAGGAGCGACCAACCACTCGCGCTTTGCGCGGCGACAGCGACCTGGGCGAGCTGCTCGGGCAATCTGGGCTGGCACCTGCTGCTGCGCGCGACAAGGAGCGACGGGACCACCTGCGGCTGGGCGTGCGACAAGCGACCTGGGCGAGGTGCTCGGGCGATCTGGCCAGCTGGTGGGCGGATCTGGGCACTGGCAGATTTAAGGCGTCTTTGGGCACTGCAACAACACACACACACACACGAGCACTTCCTCTTACCTTCGGCCAGCAAAAACAACCAATCGAGAAGATGAAGAGGATGAAGACTTACCCAGAATGATGATCAAACCTCGGGGCTGCAAAGGGGATGAACAAGCTTGGACGGCTTGGAGGGTTTTGGAGAATAAAGAACAAAACCTAATTTCTTTTTCATTTAACCAAATGCACCAAAACTCCAAGATCCAAGGCTAACCATAATATGACGCAGAAAGACCAACAAGAGCTCTCCATAGCTTAACTGGCACGCATCCCCACAGACTTTCCCGGAGACCTGGGTTCGAATCCTAGCTGCAACACAATTTTCCTTTATTTTTACTTTTGCATCTAACCATGCTCAAACCCATCCACAAAGCCTAAAAAACCTACATAAATCCATCCAATAATTTTAGCAACTGGAAAAAGACATAAACGGCCCAGACGGCCCGACCAAATGTAACGGCCCAGTTTTCCATTCCAGCTTCCTGTACTCTTGGTTCAAAGATTGGGGCACCTGTTGGGCCGTTAGAGCTTTTTAACCTTTAAGGATATTTTGGTCTTTTGCTCCCTGCTAGAGGTTGAGGATTTTCGTGGCTTCGTGGTCATTTCGGCCTTCGTTGAGACTTGATTAATGTTGGTTGCAAGACCCAAGGAGTTTGGGTTAGTTGATTAGAAGTTCTGAGACATTCCTGCTGATAGCAAAATTAATTGGAATTTAATTGGTCCCAGTGAGATTTGAACCGCTGCCTAATGGTGGAATTGGAGTTTTTAGAAAAAGGATTTAGTTAAAAAGAAAAGAATTTCTTTAGCCTGACCCGCAAGAGAAAGCCTTGGGAAGGGAATTTAGGTCTCCTAACCTATTTAAAAATAAGGAAAAGAAGGAAAATCAAGAAAACCCCTATTTTTCCCTCATAGCCGCATTCTCTCTCTCTCTCTCTCTCTCTCTCTCTCTCTAAATCGAGCCAAGCACCCTAACCCAAACCGCACCACCCACCGAGCCACCCCACCCACATCGCACCACACCGCCCGCACACACCACTTTCTACGCCGCACTGCACCACACCGCCAAGCTGCCGCCACCGCTTTGCCGCACCACCGCACGCCTGCAGACTGGCCCCCACCGCCGCACGCCCATCACCGCCTCGACGCCGTCTCACGACGCCTGGCCCTGCTGCTCGCAGCGCGACACGCCCAAAGAGCCCAGACGCTTAGCCCGCAAGACTAACCCAGCCGAGCCCGCTCGCCACAAGATCGCTTTTCAGCAGCCGACGCTCACGCGCTACCCCCGCGCCCAGACGCGCTGCGCGCGCGCCGCCCCTCAGCGTCCGCTCGCTTTGTGCACTGAGAGCCCGTGTCCTCTGGCTGGTAATTTTCGAGCCTTTTCCTTTTGATTTTTAAGTCACTGGCCACTGTATATTTATTTAGGATGCTTTTAATATGCCTAGGTTGCTCGAGTTCGCTTTAAAGTTCGAGGGTCTTGCTTGACTCGTGATAGCTTTTTCCACTTATTTCCGTGTAAGGATTCCTTACCGTGGTTGTGTGACCTCTACGATGCTTTCTTGATTGTGCCTTATATGCATGTTTACTATTATGAACATGATTAGTGGATAGGACAAATTTGTGATTGCATTCCCGCTAGCATGTTTGCTTGTTTGTACATGTTAGTGCCATGCTAGGATTGTTCTTCCAAAGATGCTTGAGATTCCTCGCTAAGTTCTTAGTATCATGCTAGGTTATGTATGATTGATTATGATTATGTATGTTTAGCCAGAATCGCTTACTCTATACTCTAGCTAGTGTAGTAGGGTTGTCATCATCTAGAGGCCGAGAGCGACATAACGTACCTTGTCCCCACCGGCCGGGAGTAGAGCGAAGCATAACGTACATTGCTTCCTCTTCAGAGCCAATGAGGATTAGCTACCTCATTGGCATAAGCCTAGTTTATAGCTCCGCTAGAGCGGAACCCTACCAACGGTGCAAGCCTACCTTGGCCGGCTTCTTAGCTTCAGTCTGGTGGGTACAGTCGCAAAGATGAGTGCCGAGGGCCGTGACCACCGTGTTCGGTGACACCGCTTCCGAAGTCTTAGGCATGCGTACTGCCCGCGTGAGTTTGTACTTAGGCCCCCACATTTACGCCGGTTGCAAAGAATATGCGGTGTGCGCAAGACACTTTTAGTCGCCGGCTCGAGAGCTCCCCGCAAGCTAATGTTCGTGAGTACACCGCTTTCTTCTAGTTTAGAGCCGCACTTCTGCACTCCCCGATAGTCCGCATTTGTTAGCGAGGGTAAGAGGCCCTTGAGGACACCCATTGGGATTGGTTTTTGAGCTAATCATATGCTCGAGGGAGAAAGACCCTCGAGGGTGCTCTGGACATCTTTGGGATCGGTTTTTGAGCGATCAATTGGCCGAGGGAGAAAGACCTCTGAGATGTCCTCCGGATTGGTTATGAGAGCCAATCATTAGGCCTAAGAAGGAGACTTCCGAGGATTCCAGATTCTGCTTTGTAAGCTCGTTGAGCTATGATCCGTGTTGGTAATCGCTTGCATGTATACTAGGTGCTAGATTATTGAAGTATCGTGGGATTGTACCCTGGTTGGGGATTCTTACCGAGTATGTTTATACTCACCCTTATTTCTCGTGGTTTTCCACTGTAACTTGGGGACAAAGACCGGACGGCTAGCGGAGGGAGCCGATTGATCATGGGAGCCGCCGACACTCTGTTTTATTGTTTGCATATTTGTTCAAAGATGTAGATGGACAGGAGTCCTAGGGGAACCATTATTAAAAGTTGTTTGAACTGCTTTTGGATGTTTTTATATATACTGCCAGCTTGTTTTACTTCGCTGGTTTTCTTAAACAAAATTGTTGATTATGTTTTAAGCATTCCCTGCTTCTAAATGTTTTGAAAGGTTTTAAATATGAGCACTAAACCGCTTCGGTGAAATATTTAACTTGCATGCCGAGTGAGAACCTAGGTTTAGGACCGTATTTTGGGCCTGCTTCTTACGCTTGGTATCGAGCACGTAGTCATAGATTCTCAGAGACTAACTCGCTTGCGGTGTTGTTGCCCCATGATCATCATCAAAGACTGCGCATTCCAGTTTGTCCGAGTTCATTAAGCTAAGTGTTTTATTTTACAATACCGGATCTAGTATATATGTGTTACCCTTGTTTGGCAAAGCTGAGAGTCTCAGCTGGGCTAGCTTTTATGCTTTGTGTGGATCGCTAGTAGGTTGATTGCACTTAGAGAAGCGGGGACGCTTGGTATTTCCAATCGAGGAGTTGGACTGCTCATGTTGATGATGAGACCGCGGCCCAGGTTGTTCTAGACCCGTAGGCCACCTTTGGCCCCGGCGCATGAGTTGCCAAGAGTAGGGGCTGAGGCTAGCACGCCTCGTAGTGAGACTCCTGAGCAGCAGAGTGTGCTCCACCATGAGGGAGTTGATGGCGGTCTTTTAGCTAACAGAGCGGAGACCCAGCGCAGCTTTGTAGCGCGTAGTGAGGAGTCTTGGGCACAGTATAGCCCCAAACAGCGTAGTTTATTTAGAGACACCCTCCTTGTAGCTCCAAAGAGTCTCCCGAGGTTCTCGCGAGGGCTTGATCAAAGAGGTTTATGCCGATAAGATAGTTGGCGTTGATCGAGCCGCCGAGTTTGGCAAGTGGAAGCCCGAGAGCCGATGTTTTGAGACCCATCATAGCAGCTGCAGAAGGTGGTTGGCCAGATCGAGTTTATCATCCAAGTGTTGTGATGACTCGTGTTCGTGAGGCCGATGACCGGATGTTTAGAGGTCGAGGCGCGCTGCTCGTGTTGTTTGATGCAAGCAGCAGTGGTGGTGGAAGTCCTCGTGAGAGGTAGACCAACAGAGTCTCCACCACCACTCCTGGCCGATTGGCAAGTCGCCAAGTTAGTAGCGCTTGAGGAAGATATAGAGACATCTTGTTCTTCCGCAAGCCCGCAATCATTTTGCATGGCAGCTTCTTTTTAGTACCCTCGTGAGCTGTGGTGTAGTGTGGAGTTTGAGTTTCGACAGACTTAATCCGCTCGTGGTTTTCACCAAATGGCTAGTAGAGAGAAGCACCTTGTGTTAGCATGTTCCGTGTGGAGTTAGGTGCCGCCACCCGAGGGTTGGCCTGAGTATTCGCTGAGCATCGAGTGGGATGCGTGAGGGGGCCGTGGCTTGTCTATTAGACGTGATGTCGAGAGAGTAGTCTACTCGAGTGTTGAGACTCTTGTGTTGAGTGCCATTTCCTCACACGTGGAGTGTGACCTTCCCTTCCTCGTGAGGGGCTTAAAGCCCGTAAAGGGATGTTTGTGTTGTAAAGGATGTTGTGCCTGTTGGCACCAAGCTTTGAGAGGAGGCCTAGATTCGGGCCAGTTGGCACTTTTGGTGCAGATGGTTCCATGCCCGCCCGGAGTATAGCACCCCACCACCCTTGTACTCGTTTTTCTCGGTTGCATCCGTTGGATTGCTTAAGAGATCTAGCTCGGTGGTAGTCGAGAACTACAAGTGTGAGGTCGTTCGAGGGAAAAGTAGGAGCTTTTCAGGGTCACCGAGAGATGGGTGCAAAGGATGTTGTAGGTTGGTGAGGGCTAGCGCATCCGAGTTCTCGCGCTTGTGTGTGGGCTTGTGAGCCAGCTTGATGGTAGTGTGTTTCGACTACCCTTGGAGTTACCCTAATATGAGTAGGGTTGGCATCGATGATGCGTGGTTGATCCAAAGGTTAGAGCCATGAGTTAGATGGTTGATCGAGCACGCTTTAGTGGACCATTGGTATGAGGTAAGTTAGCTTGGTGTAGCTATGCTCTTGTAAATGTGAGTTGGCCAATGTGGCATTCCGTGGTGAGTTGACCCCGAGTGGGTTGAACTCTTGTTGCTCCTTTGCTAGATGTGGCTCTATTGGGAGGCAAAAGTTGCCTTGTGTGAGAATACTTGTTGGTTTGGATCTTAAGGAACCAAGTTGGAGCCGTACACGGCAGTACTTTTGTGTAGCTCGCCCCGTGGTGTATTTTTCAAGAACCACGAGGGGTTTCGCCAGTGAAACTAGTGCTCGGCCCGAGGAGTTAGGACTTTAGTTCTTGGCAAGTGCCCTAACTTGGGTTGAGAGGTTACCGTGTTTAGCTTGCTTGTTGTTGCGTAGGCAAGTTATGCTAGTTGGTCGCTGACCGGTAGAGGCATTTCTTGTTGATTGATGGTTGGAGTTCGGGGCTTGAATCGATCCAGAGCGATTGTAGCAAAATCGCGGAGTTGCCGGGTCGTCATGGCTAAGAGAGTGTCGCTCGACTCTTTACCCCGGTAGATGCTACGATGTGGCTAATGCTTTGAGCAAAAGGAAGATTGGGTCTCCCGGTAGTTCCCGCCTGGTGTTTAGCGTATCGCCACAGGCCAGTCTAGGAATCGCGACACCGCCGACCGTAGGTCGAGCTCGATCGCCGCAGGGCGGGCCAGCAAAGCAGCTCATTGCATCGTGTGTGGTAAGGCGCGATTCTCGATTTTGTGGAGCAACGCCCCATGCTCGCCTGTGTGGCAAGGAAGAGCTTTTGGCCAGCATAGTTGAGATGTCAAGGAGTTGTGCTCGTGTAGCCGATGTCCGTTAGACCGCTTTGTCGACGCATGAGTTGGAGGGTGATCGGAGGAACCCTAAGTTGTGGAGAGCCTCACCGTGAGCTCCTGGTCGACTCAGCAAGGTTCCTCGCTTGAGTTGTCGGATGCTTGTAGACGGCTGACAAGCTAGAGTTGTTCTTAGAACCTCCTCGTTGGTTTTAGAATTCTTAGCAAGGTGGTGCTTGGCGCTGGCCAAGGTTTGGTTCCTTTGTCGCTTTTTCTAGGCTAGCTTGGTTCGACCAAGTCAAGCGTCGCTCGAGGACTTGTTCCTAGTCGTAGTTTTGGGAGTTGGCCTCCCCCACGGTGAGTTGAGTACCGCTAGTGCTTAGTTGGTGGTTCAAGCGATTGAGAAACCCTTGGATGTTTCTTCCGAGAAGAGTTGGTGGTTGTTACTGTTGAGTTTGAGCAAGACAATGAGCGTGTGTGAAATTCGTTGTCCTTCAAAGTCCGCTTGCTAGGAAATCGTTCTCAGAGGAGGAGTCACTTTAGCTCCTGAGTTGTGTAGTTGATCGTGAGTAAGCGCGCAGCCACCATTTCAATGAGAGTGTCCTCGCGTCTGCTTGTTAGCAAGCGGAAAGTTGTTTGTTCCGCGAGGGCAAAATCCAAACCAGCCTGTGGCTTGAGTTGTTGGCGGATGGTTGTTGGATCTTTGGAGCTTGTAGACCCCCTTAGTTCTTTGGTGGTTGAGCCGCACCGTGATGCCTGGCCTCTCGAGTTTTAACTTTTGAGGTAGTCTTGCTTGACTCGTATTGTTCTTGATCCGCCACTTGAGGTCGACGCTATCCTTATCCCTCACGCTGCTTCGTGTGAAGTTCCTAGTGGAAGTTGAGATGGGTCTAAGCTTAAAAGGAGGAAGTCCATAGAGCAAACGATGGACTTAAGAGTTGAGTGGCGCTTTGGAGACGAGGTTCGCTTCGCTGTAAGACTTGAGTTGAGTTTCGCGGCAAGCCTTTTTCGGCTTTTCTTTTAGTCGTTGTGCATTCGCAGCTGGCATTTTAGCCGAGCCACGCTTGAGTGAGTTGGCACAGAGGTGCCGTGGCATTGGTTGGTAAAGCCCTTGAGTTGCGATCCTCAAGCTTTTGTGTTGCTAGTAGCCGCGTGTTGTTTTTATTCCTTCTCGCCGAGGTTTCCGTGAGAGGAATGTTGTTTGTTTTCCCCGCTCGCGATGTTCACCTAGGCCAGTGGCTGATCGGATTGCATTGGAAAGTTTGTTGTCGGCCGATGAGGGCTCCAGCTTTGTTAGTTTGGCCGAGTGGAGCCTGCTCTCGACCTTGTCGCTCAGGGGTGGCCAAGTGAAGTTTCACTAGTGTGAGTGGTGGTAGCCGCTGAGAACCGCAAAGTGCCCTTGGCTTTGGTGCTTCGATTTCTCGTAAGATGGTTGCTTTAGTGTTGTGGACGCATGCTAGTTGGAGAAGGTTGCCTTGGGTTCACCACACCAGCTTGGTGGTTCGAATTGGATTTCATTAAGGATTGTAGGCAACCAAAGTGGGGTTCGCAGTCTCTTGGAAGTATGAGTAGGTCGTTTAGTTTCTCAACCCGGGAGGTTCGGGGGTTTGGTTAGCATGGTGAAGGGTCGAGGCTGCTTTGATAACAAATATGAGCATTCGTAGAAGTTACGCCGAGCGTGGCGAGTTTTAGAGCTTGTGACCCGTCCACGAGTTTGCCGAGAGTAGCGCCGTAGAGAGGCGCCCGGAAGAAAGGCTAGCAGGGTTAAGTGAGCCCTACGATTTTAAGATCGCTTGAGAGCTAGTGCGTAGTTTGAGGATGTGTATTACCGCTAGCACTATCACATCTATTTCTTCGGTTCTGTATGCCCACTCTTTGGTTGAGATAGTTTGTAAGCAGCATCGATGGCTTGTGGCTTGAGCTTTTGGGAACCCAAGGGGGTTTGGATTTCAAGAAGATTTAGTGTTGTCTCGACTCAGAGTTTGGTTGGTTAAGGATCGCTGGAGATTTCTAGAGTTGTTTTGTCTTAGGACTTTCGAGGACGAAAGTCTTAAAAGGAGGGAGTATTGTAACGCCCGCTTTTCCATTCCAGCTTTCCTGTACTCTCGGTTCAAAGATTGGGGCAATCGGTTGGGCCGTTAGAGCTTTTTAACCTTTAAGGGTATTTTGGTCTTTTGCTCCCCGGTCAGAGGTTGAGGATTTTCAGGGCTTCAGGGTCATTTCGGCCTTCGTTGAGACTTGATTAATGTTGGTTGCAAGACCCAAGGAGTTTGGGTTAGTTGATTAGAAGTTCGAAGACATTCTGGTTGATAGCAAAATTAATTGGAATTTAATTGGTCCCAGTGAGATTTGAACCCTTGCCCTAATGGTGGAATTGGAGTTTTTAGAAAAAAGGATTTAGTTAAAAAGAAAAGAATTTCTTTAGCCGGGACCCGCAAGAGAAAGCCTTGGGAAGGGAATTTAGGTCTCCTAACCTATTTAAAAATAAGTAAAAGAAGAAAAATCAAGAAAACCCCTATTTTTCCCCTCATAGCCGCATTCTTCTCTCTCTCTCTCTCTCTCTCTCTCTCTCTCTCTCCTAAATCGAGCCAAGCACCCTAACCCACCCGCACCACCCAAATACCGAGCCACCCCACCCACATCGCACCACACCGCGCCCGCACACCACACCTCGCGCACACTGCACCACACCGCCCAAAGCCACCCGCCTTCAGCCGCCATCCTCGCTGCTTCACCCGCCGCGACGCCTCGCACTGCACTGGTTCCCCACCGCCGCACGCCCATCACCGCTCGACGCCGTCACGACGCCACGCCTGCTGCTGCGCAGCAGCAGCGACACGCCCAAAGCATCCAGACGCGCCTACAGACTAACCTGGGCCGAGTTCTCTCTGCCACAGACGCTTTTCGAGCCGATCTTCACACGCCGCTTCGCCGCTGGCCGGACGCTGGTGGCCGCGACGCTCTGCTTCCTCGCCCGCTTGCCTTGTCGCTGCGCCCGAGCCTCAGCTCCACCCGCACTCAGCAGCCGCCCATACTCGCTTCTTTGCCGAGCCCGTGTCCTCTCGGGCTTGGTAATTTTCGAGCCTTTTCCTTTTTTTGATTTTTAAGTCTGGTCGTCAGATATTTATTTAGGATGCTTTTAATATGCCTAGGTTGCTCGATTTCGTTTTAAAGTTCGAGGGTCTTGCTTGACTCGTGATAGCTTTTTCCATTTATTTCCGTGTAAGGATTCCTTACCGTGGTTGTGTGGACCCTCACGATGCTTTCTTGATTGTGCCTTATATGCATGTTTACTTTTATGAACATGATTAGTGGATAGACATACCTTGTGATTGCATTCCTGCTAGCATGTTTGCTTGTTTGTACATGTTAGTGCCATGCTAGGATTGTTCTTCCAAAGATGCTTGAGATTCCCGCTTTAAGTTCGTAGTATCATGCTAGGTTATGTATGATTGATGATGATTATGTATGTTTAGCCAGAATCGCTTACTCTATACTCTAGCTAGTGTAGTAGGGCCGCTATCATCTAGAGGCCGAGAGCGACATAACGCATCTTGTCCCCACCGGCGTCGAGTAGAGCGAAGCATAACGCATATTGCTTCCTTCCTACAGCCAATGAGGATTAGCTACCTCATTGGCATAAGCCTAGTTTGTAGCCCGCTAGAGCGGAACCTCGCCAACTGCAAGCCTACCTTGGCTCTGCTTAGCTTCAGTGTCGGTGGTACAGTCGCATGTGATGAGTGCCGAGGGCCTCGCGACCACCGTGTTCAAGGTGACACCGCTTCGAAGTCTTAGGCATGCGCACTGCCCGCGTAGTTTGTACTTAGGCCCCACATTTACGCCGGCAAGCAGCAGAAGATGCGGTGCGCGCGCAAGACACGCTTTAGTCGCCGGGCTCGAGAGCTCCTGCTAATGTTCGTGAGTACACCAGTTTCTTCTAGTTTAGAGCCAGACTTCGGGTACTCTCCCGATAGTCCAGATTTGTTAGCGAGGGTAAGAGGCCCTTGAGGACACCCATTGGGATTGGTTTTTGAGCTAATCATATGCTCGAGGGAGAAAGACCCTCGAGGGTGTCGGACATCTTTGGGATCGATTTTTGAGCCGATCAATTGGCCGAGGAGAAAGCCTTGAGATGTCCCGGATTGGTTATGAGAGCCAATCATTAGGCCTAAGAAGGAGACTTCCGAGGATTCCAGATTTCGCTTTGTAAGCTCGCTGAGCTATGATCTGCTTGGTAACTATTTGCATGTATACTAGAGTGCTAGATGATTGAAGTATCGTATTGTACCCCTGGCTAGATTCTTACTGAGTATGTTTATACTCACCCTTATTTCTCGTGGTTTTCCACTGTGTAACTTGGGACAAAGACCTGGACGGCCAGCTGTGAGGGAGCCGATTGATCATGGGAGCGCCCACACTGCCTTTATTGTTTGCATATTTGTTCAACTTGTAGATGGACAGGAGTCCTAGGGGAACCATTATGAAAAGTTGTTTGAACTGTTTTGGATGTTTTTATATATACTGGCCAGGCTTGTTTTACTTCGTTGGTTTTCTTAAACAAAATTGTTGATTATGTTTTAAGCATTCCCCATTCTAAATGTTTTGAAAGGTTTTAAATATGAGCACTAAACCGCTCGGTGAAATATTTAACTTGCATGATGAGTGAGAACCTAGGTTTAGGACCGTATTTTGGGTCGAGTTCTTACACCAAATTACCAAAATACCCCTAGGGCATACCTGGAAGACCGGGATGAAAACCTGGGCCGTTACACTCGCATTTAGCTACGCTGACAAATCCGAGAAGTAGTATAAGGAAAGACCTTGAGAGGGCAGGAATAGCAGTGTTGTTAGGAGAAGTTGCCGCTAGGGTAGCTTAGTTGACCATCCAGCCTTCAATAAGGCAAAGGATTATTGATGGCCAGTTGAATGACCCTAAGTTAAAGAGTTTGTACGAGAGGGTTCAAGCCGATGGTGACTTCGATTTTGTGGTATCTGCAGATGGTGGCTTGAGATATAAGGGTCGATTGTGTGTCCCAGCCGAGGTCGGTAATCGCATAGAGTTGTTGACCGAGGCTCACACCTCGCCTTTTGCATGGCACCCAGGGGGTAACAAAATGTACCAAGATCTTAAGCAAACTTTTTGGTGTATGGGAATGAAGAGGAAGATTGCCCATTTTGTCAGTCGATGTCTCACTTGTCAGCAAGTGAAGGCGCCTAGGCAGAAACCAGCAGGGTTATTACAGTCACTTGGGGTGCCGCAGTGGAAGTGGGAGGAGATTACCATGGACTTTATCTCGGGTTGCCTTAGGACACCCAGCAGGTTAAGCACAAATTTGGGTGATCGTCGATGTAAAAGTTAACCAAGTGTGCACACTTCATTCCCTGGCAGATAAATTATACCGTAGAGCAAGCAAGCACGCTTGTTCCTTGAGCAGATAGTTAGGTACCATGGAGTGCCGCTTAAGATTATCTCCGATCGAGACTCCTGCTTTATGTCCTTGCTTTTTGGAAGGCCCTTCAGCCGGATTTAGCACAGAGTGCAAATACAAGATAACCTTCCACCCACAGCATCGATGGTCGACAGAGCTGTAAATCGATCTTGAGGATATGTTGCGAGCCTGCGTGTTAGATTTTCCGGCAAATTGGGATCGTGACTTATATTTGATGGAGTTTGCTTACAACAACAGCTTATCAACCAACCATTCGGATGGCACCGCTTGAGGCATTGTATGGTAAGCGCTGCGCATCCCCTATTTTGGGAAGAGGTTGAGACAGTGCGTGTTTTGGGTCCGAGTTGCTTCAATTGACCAATGAAGCGTACCCGTAAGATTAGGGCTCGATGTTGACCGCCCAGCAGGTAGAAAAGCTACGCCTGACGCCGTGTGTAGAGAGTTAGAATTTGAAGTTGGCCAAAGATGTCTTCCTTAAGGTAGCTTCGATGCGTGGAGTTCGAGGTTTGGTAAGAAGGGAAGCCGAGCCCGTGTTTGTTGGACCTTTCGAGATTCTTGAGAGAGTTGGGGCCAGTAGCTACTCGGTTAGCACCACCACATGATCGCAGCAGGCACAATGTGTTCCATGTTTCGATGCTCCGCTAGTATGTGGCAGATCCTTCGCACATCATAGATGTTGAGCCTTTGCAAATTGAACAAAGGACTCAAGATTTGAGGAAAAACCCATAGAGATCTTAGCATTCGTGAAAAAGGTTTTGAGGAACCGAACCATTGATTTAGTGAAAGTGCAGTGGCGGAATCAGGGAGTTGAGGAAGCTACTTGGGAGTTGGAAGGGGAGATGAGGAGAAACTACCCGGAGTTATTTTAGTACAGCGACTTTCGGGGACAAAAGTCTTAAAGGTGGGAGTATTGTAATGGCCCAGCTTTTCATTCCTGCTTCTGTGCTTTGGTTCAAGATTCGGTTGTTCTGGCTGGGCCGTTAGAGCTATTTTAACCCTTAGGGTATTTTGGTCTTTGCTCCTCACCAGATTTGTGGATTTTCAGGATTTCAGAGTCACTCCCGCTTTGTCAAGGCTTGATTGTTGTTGGTTGCAAGACCCAAGATGTTTGGGCTAGTGCTTGGAAGTTTGGAGGTGAGTTGGTAAATAGCAAATTTGTTAAGTTATGTGCTTCCTTTGGGATTTGAGCCTTCCTTAATGTTGATTTGGGATTTTGTAGAAAATGAGTTTTATTATTGGAAAAGATTGCTTCAAATGTGTCTCGAAGGAGGAGGTCGTGGGAAAGGGATTTTAGGTCCCAAGATTTATTTAAAATAGGATAAGGATGGAAAATAAAGAAAAACCCCATTTCCCTTGGTTTGTCTCTCTCTCTCTCTCTCTCTCTCTCTCTCTCTCTCTCTCTCACCAAACTCCGAGCCCCAACCCACACTCTAGCCACTTCCTCGAGATCACTCGCCAGCCTGTAGCCTCACCGATCTGTGGCCGAAGCCGCTTCGCACTCAAGCCGCCGCCCCGCGTATTCTCCTCAGGGCCTGCACGCCGTGGCGCCTGCGGTGCATCTTCCTTGTAGCCTGCACGACTGCCGCCTGCTCGTTTTCCCTCAGAGCCTGACGCTACCGCCTCGTGACGCCTTGTAGCTCGTCGCTCCGCCTTCGCGCGCTGCTTGTAGCTCGCCGTTGCCGCGCGCCCGTGTCTCGCTGCGCCGCGCTCGCGGGCCAAGGCCCCGTCGCACTAAAGGAGCCAAGCTGCCAGCTGTTTGCCGCCACCGCCTTGCCGTGGAGGGTTGGGCCGAGCCTTATATCTTCTCCGTTGGTAATCCCCGATTCTTTTATCCTTTAGGCCCTAAGCTGGTTGCTGCTGTTTATTTAATTAGGTTGTTTTATTAAATGCTTAGGTTGCTCTCGTTCACTTAGAAGCTCGAGGGTCACTTGTTGGTTGTGATTGATATTTCTCTTGATTACTTGCTTCCGTAAGGGTTTCTTACCGAGGTGTGTGATCCCGCGAATAATTGATAGATGCCATATCTTGTGATTGTATGAAATTTCTAGTGGATAGGTTACATATTTCCTCTTGCTTCCCAGTTTGTGGTGTAGCCGGGTGTTCTCGTATATTCTCGATAGTTCCATGTTAGTGCTAGGCAGTGATCTATAGTAGGTAAGTCCCCGATGGGCACCGCACTCGCTTCCGTATGTGTAAGACCTCGGCGGGCATCTCTCGTGATCCTAGCCGAGTAAGACTCGATGGGCATCCTAGATGTGTAAGACTTCGCAAGGCAAAGATTGATAGCTAGAGGTGTAAGACTCGATGGGCATCCGTATGTGTAAGACTCCCGATGGGCATCATTGATTGAGGTGTAAGACCTCGATGGGCATCCGTATGTGTAAGACCCTGATGGGCATCCATATGTGTAAGACCCCGATGGGCATCATTGATTGAGGTGTAAGACTCGGCGGGCATCCGAATGTCTAAGACCTCGATGGGCATCATTGATTGAGGTGTAAGACTCCGATGGGCATCCGTGATGTGTAAGACCTCGATGGGCATGTAATGGCCCTGGCTTTTCTATTTCTCCGTTTCCTGTGTGTTTTCTGGCTCATTATTCCTGATGTTCTGATGGGCCGTTAGAGCTATTTTAACCCTTAGGGTATTTTTAGTCTTTTGCCCCCGGGGCCGTGGTTTCAGGATTTTCAGACTTCGAGGTCCTTCCCGCCTTCATTTGAGGCTTGATTGTTGTTGGTTGCAATACCCAAGGAGTTTGGGCTAGTTGTTTAGAAGTTTGGAAGCATTTTGATAATGGCAAAATTATTTATAATTTAAGTGTTTCATTGTGTTTTGAACCCTTGCCTTGATGGTGAAGTGGAAGCTTGGATTAAATGAGTTTTATTTAGGAGGAAAGTTGTTTCACTGGTGTCTCAAGGAGGAAGCCTTGGGAAGGGATTTAGGCCTATTTAAAATAAGAAAAGGAAAGAAAATCAAGTAAATCCCATTCTCTTGTTTTTGCAAGTCTCTCTCTCTCTCTCTCTCTCTCTCTCCAAACCCTAGCCATACTAAGCCTTGGAACCGAGTCAAGGAGCCCACCCGAGCCACCACACTCCACCAAGACTAGACAACCCAGCCACCCACCATGGCCCGCACTGCATCGCCACCTGGCCTCCGCTCAGTCGCCTGTGAAAGGCCACAGCACCACCTGTACCTCAGATGCCCACTGGCCGACTCCCACGCAGGGTCGCCGCCGCAGCAACGCTGACACCCCCAAGCAGACCAGACGCCAAGCCCGCTGCCCACCCAGCGCCAGCGCTGGGCGCCTCTCTTTCTCGCCAAATACCGCCACACCAAAGAATGCCATCCTACTCCACCCGCCGAGACCGCATGTCTTCTGGCTGGTATTTCCAGTCTTTTTCCCTTTTGGGCCCTAAGTTGTTGGTTGTTGTCTATTTAATTAGGATGTTTTATAAAATGCTTAGGTTTTTCTGCCCGCTTTAGGAGCTCGAGAGCGTTTCTGACTTGTGATAGCTATTTTTCCACTTGTTCCCGTAAGGATTTCTTACTGTGGTTGTGTGGGACCCTCGCGATATTATCATGATGTGCTTGGTATGCTTGTTGGATGATCGCATGAGCATGATAGTGATATGACAAGCCTATGTTTGATCTCTCTTGCAGCATGTTTGCCTCGATTGTACATGTTAGTGCCATGTTAGGTTTGTTCTTCCAAAGATGTTTATGATTCCCCGCGAAGTTCATAGAATCATGCTAGGTTATGTGTGAATGATGTTGATATGTATGTTTAGCTGTGAATCGCCATTTTGTACTCTTAGCTAGTATAGTAGGGTTTGTCATCATCCGCAGGCCGAGAGCGAATATAACGTGTGACTTTGTCCCTAGCAATTCGGCCGGGAGTAGAGCAAAGCATAACGCATATTGCTTCCCCTGTAGCCGATGTGCATTTAGCTACCACATCGCATAAGCTTAGTTTGTAGCTCGCTAGAGCGGAACTCCTCGCTAACGGCGGTAAGCTCGCTGGGCCGGCCTAGCTTCGTGCTCGGTGGTACAGTCGCATGTATGAGTGCCGATGGCCTCGCACTCATCGTGGTTCGCGACACCGCATCCGGGCCTTTATAGGCATGCGCATCGCCCGCATAGTTTGTACCTAAGCCCCCACATTTATGCCGCTGCAAGAAGATGCGGTGTGCGCGCACACGCTAGCAGGTCGCCGTTCTGAGAGCTCCCGCAAGCTACGTTCGTGAGAGTACACCTGCTCTTCCAGCTTTAGAGCCGACTTCTGTACTCCCGATAGTCCATGATTATTAGCGAGGGTAAGAGGCCCTTGAGAACACCCATTGGGATTGGCTTTTGAGCCGACATTATTTGGTCGAGGAAGAAAGACCTCGAGGGTGCTTTGACATCTTTTGGGATCGGCTTTGAGCCGATTGGCTGGCCGAGGAGAAAGACTCTCGGAAGATGTCCCAGGATTGGTTATGAGAACTAATCATTAGCCTGGAAGTAGGAGACTCGCGAGGATTTCAGATTCGCCTTGTAAGCTTGTTGAGCTGCGATGTGTTGGTAATCACTTGCATGTATACTAGGTGCTGGGATGACTCATGTATCGACATTGTACTCCTGCCAGGATTCTTATCGAGTATGTTTATACTTCACCCTTATTTCCGTGGTTTTTCCACCGTGTAACTTGGGACAACACTGGACTATTAGCTAAGGAGCCGATTTACCATGGAGCTGCGCAGACTGGGTCATTTATTGTTTGCATAAGTTGTTCAAGATGTAGACTGACAAAGAATAGCCTCTAGGGGAAACGCTTGTTAAAAGTTGTTTAAACTGCTTTTGATAGTTTTATAAATATCGTCGCCAAAGCTTGTTTTTACTTTGTTGGTTTTTCTTAAATGAAAGTTGTTGATTTTTTGTAAGTGTTCCCACTTCAAATGTTTTTGAAAGGTTTTAAAATATGAGCACTAAACCGCTTGTTGACATATTTAACTTGCATGCCGAGTGAGAACCTAGGTTTAGGACCGTATTTTGGGCTCGGTTCTGCGGCTTGGTATCGTGAGCACGTAGTCATAGATTCCTCGTAGACTAACCCGCTTGTAGGTTGTTGTTCCCATGATCATCAAGACTTACCATGACCAGCCAGTTTGTCTCGAAGTTCATTAAGCTAAGGGTTTTTTTTTTTACAATACTCGCATCTAGTATACGCATAGTAGAGACCTAATGTTTTATCTTTATTTGATTTTGGTTTAACATGTAGTTGGACTTGAGTCCTTAGAATATCATTCATGCAAAACTTGTTTAAGATTTCTCAAACTATTTCCTTTGATTTTAAGAAAGTATCGATCACTCACTTTACTTGTTGGTTTTGCTTAATGAATTTTATGCTTTGATTTAGTTGTGTTGAATGAAAAGTTTTAAATTGGTACTCAATGAGTGATTTCATATTTTTATTATGCGCGCATAAGTAAGGATCTAGGTTAGAGACTATTTCT
>CM071847.1:13609665-13660260 GCA_036507275.1 Sicyos edulis
AACCTTTCAAAACATTTTAAAGGCGGGGACACTAAAACATAAACAACAACCTTCATTTTAAGCAAAGCCAACAAAATAAAACAAGCACACTTGGTGTATATAAAATCATACAATACAATTTAAACAACATTTAAAAACGTCCCCAGGACTCCTGTCCCGTCTACATCTTCCAACAAATTATGCAAACAATAAAAAGATGCAGTGGTTCCCATGATCAATCGGCTCCCTCGCTAAGCTAGTCCGATCTTTGTCCCAAGTTACACGTGGAAAACCACGAAATAGGGTGAGTATAAACATACTCGGTAAGAATCTAGCAGGAATTTACAATACGATACATCAATCATCTAGCACCTAGTATACATGCAAGCAGTTACCAACACGGATCGGCTCAACGAGCTTACAAAGCGAGAATCTGGAATCCTCGGTGTGCGGCCCCATTTTCCTTCGGTTAATAACAAAATTAATTGGAAAATTAATTTAATCTTTTGGGATTTGAGCCTTGCCTAAATGGTGAATGTGGAGTTTTAAGAAAAGAGTCTTAATTAAAAAGAAAAAAGAAAAGAATTTCTTTGGCAGGGACAGTAAGAGAAAAGCCTTGGGAAAGGAATTTAGGTCTCCTAACCTATTTAAAAATAAGGAAAGAAGGAAAATCAAGAAACTCCTAATTTTTCCCTCTAGCCGCATTCTCTCTCTCTCTCTCTCTCTCTCTCTCTCCTAAAACCCTAGCCAGCGACCTAGCCACACCATCGAGCCACCAGCCCACGGCCCTAGCATACGCACCACCTGCGCCCGCATGCCGCCTGACCCGCACCGCACGGACCACGAGCGCCCGACCCCGCCGCCCGGCAGCGCGCTTCTGAACCAGCGGCCAATCGCACCACATCGCCGCGCCCCAGCGTCGCGTGGCGCCAGCCGCCGGCCGCTCGTGGTGCGCCTGATGCATAGCAAGCGAACCTTGCGCCTGTTGCCCCATGCGCTCGGCGCGATCCTGCCATGCGCCCACTCCCGGCGCGACCCCTCGCCCGTAGCGCGACCAATGGCTCCTTCTGTCGCCTTCTTGCCGCCGCCCATGCGTAATGCCTGGCTATCGCCGACGTCTTGCCTTTGCGCCAGGCGCCCAGCGCCCAGCGCCAGCGCCCAGCGCACAAGCCCCTGACAGCGCCCGAGCCACCTCGCTTGCTGCCAAGGGCGTGTCTTCGGTGGTAATTCCGAACCAATCCCTTTGTGTTTAAGCTTAGCTGTATGTATTTACTTAGGATGCTTTATTTATGCCTAGGTTGCTCGAGTTCGTATTAAGCTCGAGGGTCTTTTGGTTGTGATAGCTATTCTCCACTTGTTTCTAGGTAAGGACTTCCTCACAGTGGTTGTGTGGACCACTGCTATGCTTTCTTAATTGTGCCTTGTATGCTTGTTTACCTTTATGAGCATGTTAGTGGATAGGATAGCTAGTGATTGAATTCTTGCTAGCATGTTTTGCCTTTTTGTACATGTTAGTGCCATGCTAGGTTTGTTCTTCGACATGCTTGAGATCTGCTTTAAGCTCGTAGTATCATGCTAGGCTATGTATGACAGATGTCCTTGTGGATGTTAGCGAGAATCACGTGCTTGTAGTCTAAGCTAGTATGATAGGGTTTGTCTTCATCTAGAGGTGAGCGGCGGACATAACGCGTACCTTGTCCCCCCGGTCGGGAGTAGAGCGAAGCATAACGTACCTTGCTTCCCCGGCGGCGGTGAGGATTAGCTACCTCATTGGCATAAGCCTAGTTGTAGCTGCTAGAGCGGAACCACCGCCAGCGGTGCAAGCCTACCTTGGCCAGGTTCTTAGCAGAGGCGGTGGTGGGTGCCGGATGAGTCTTGGGGCCTGCACTCGTGATCGGTGACAGTTTTGAGTCTTAGGCATGCGTGCACGGCGCGTGGGCCCTTAGGCCCCGCATTACGCGGTTGCGAAGAGCATCGCGGTGTGCCTTCTGCAACGTTAGTGCGTTGGGAGAGCTCCAGGCTAATGTTCGTGAGTACACAGTTCCTTCTTGTTTAGAGCCGGACTTGGTACTCTTAGATAGTCGATTTATAAGCGAGGGTAAGAGACCATGAGGACACCCATTGGGATTGACTTTAGAGTTAATCAATTGGTCGAGAAAAAGACCCTCGGTGTCGGAACATCTTGGGATCAGTTTTGAGCCGATCAATTGGCCAAGGGAGAAAGACCATGGAGATGTCGGGATTGGTTTGAGAGCCAATCATTAGAGTGGAAGTAGGAGACTTAGTGGATTAGGTTGCCTTGTGACTCATTGAGCTAAGATCAGTGTTGATATTTGTGGCATGTGTACTAAGTTTTGCTAGATGATAGATTGCATCGTGTCGTACCGGTCAGGTTAACTACGAGTATGTTTATACTCCACCCTTATCGTAGTTTCTTCACAATTAACCAGGGCGGCTGCAAGAGGTGGCTAGGCTGTAAAGACCCAGGCAAAAGGGGCTCTAAATGGGCCTTTACCCCAATGCATGTAGTGAAAATAAAAGACATTATGAAAAATACATTTGGATCCCAAGTAAGCGAAACATTCAACCACCAAAACATACATTTCTAAAGCATACTACGATCGAAGATTTATTTAAACCATTAAAACAATCCACAAGTACAAATATCTGGAATCCATAAGCGTAGAAAGCATCACGGGCTCGTGCTGTCTACATGCATTCGGAAATAACAAAAGTCAAGAGTCATGATAAAATAAAATAATGGAGATGTGAGGATTCCATGATCACGGCTCCTCCTTGACCATCTGTCTCGCCTTGGTTACGTGGAAAACCACGAATAAGGGTGATAGCAATTACTCGATAAGTCTCCCCGCAGGAATACAATCACGATATACATGATCATCTAGAAGAATGTATGCAAGCTATGAGTACAAACACGAATAGAGCACATAGCTTAAGTCCACTTGGACCTCGGATGCCAACTTCGGGGTCTTAGTCGGAAATACCACAACACACTCGCGCTATCACGGGAACAAGTCGGCCTCGGCTGACTCATCGTCTGAAAGGTGCACTAGCTCAAGATCAGGAGCTCTCGTGTGTTGTAATGGCGTAAGGATGCAGCGCGTGCTTCACAGACTATAAGTGCAGGGTCAGAAAGCAGTTGCCCATATCGGATACCACGCCTAACTAAATCTACGGATCGGTGTCAGCGACATAGGGTGTGAGACTGGACCGTGAACTATGTCGGCTGTACCACACTTTTTAGGCTGAGAGCGGGTCATGGTAGGCTTACGAGCCGTCACCTTAACGGTGGCAATCAAGGGCTCTTTGAACACGGCGAGGGCGTGCGGTTGCAGGGACTAGGCGTTGCCAAGTCATCGTCCGACCGTTGGGGCATCGCTTAGACTACCACCCTCACCCAAGATTGCGGGGCCTCAGGTTGGGATAGCTAATCCCTCACGGGGTCAGGGCGGAGAACTGTCTCGATCGTCCTTGCCATAGATGCAAGATACTTTATGCATCGGGCGGATGATGCTATCTACGAATTCTAAACCTTAACAATAATAACGATTCAATCAATGCGGTCAATACGTGCTCAGCAGATACAAGGAACCTAGCATGATACTACGAAGCAAGAGCGGATATCGAACATGCGAATGGAACAACCTAGCATGGGCTAACATGAGAAACAATACAAGAGTTCATGCGATCGAAATTGAGCGAGCACCTAGGGCTAAACATGCTAGTAATCATACGGGCATACAAAACAACAATCACAAATATCTGCGGGGCCCACACAACTCCGTAAGAAATCCTTACCTTGGCGGGAAGGCAACTACACACAAATCCTAGGCTGCGATCGATCCAGAGCTAGCTAACGAGAACCTAACAAACAATAGAAATCACAATTATAGCCTAAAAATATAATAAAACAAGCGAGCTCGGCTCGGGAGCACTCACAGCACACGGCCCGACAGCGGGCGGGCGACGGCAGCGAGGCTGCTGGCAGAAGCCAGCGCGAAGGTGATAGGCGGCGAGAGACCCGCTGGCAGCGCCAGGCGCGGCGGCATTGCCAGCAACGAGCCAGCCCGTGCCTTGACGCTGCAATGCCAGACAAGCTGAAGCGAAGACAGTTAGTGAGCGTAACTGCTGACAACCAGTATGCGAAGTATGTGTCTGAGCCAGCGGTCTTTGCTGCGAGAAATTTCGGCTGGCGCCTCTATTTGAATTCTGTGAGAAATTTATCTGTGTCTTTGAGAAATGCGACGAGCTGCTCTGACGTCTTGGTGCGGCAATTTGTCTGGCGTCTATTTAAAAATTTGGCGGCGGCGGTGCTCGATAACGCTGCGGCCGGTCGTGAGGCGACTAGGCGATCTGGGCTTCTTTGTGGGCGTCACGGGTGGCACTGGGCTGGCTATTTGAGCGAATCTTCAGACATCTTTAGTGACTACTACAAACACACACACACACAATGCTCTTCTCACATGCACCTTGGCCAGCAGAACACCCAGTAGAGAAGATGGAGGATGAAGACTTACGGAATGATGATGACAGTCCGAGGAGAGTGCAAGGATGAAGAATCGGCTTAGGGAGAGCTTGGGAGAAAACTTAGCGGCCACAACTCTTTTGGAGAAGAAAACACAACAAACCTAATTTCTATTTCATTTAACCAAATGCACCGACACACAAGATCAAAGAGTTAACTAAGATCTGATGCAGAAAGAGCAACAAGAGCACCTCCATGGCTCCAATTGTGCACATCATCTCTAGGCTTTCACGAGACCGGGTTCAAACCACAGTGCGGCTCACAAATTCCTTTATTTTTACTTTTGCATCAAACCTTGCTCAGAAACAAACTACAAACCCTCGAAAACCTGCTTAAATCCATCCAATAATTTTAGTAAGCTTGGAAAGGAGCATAGCATTGCAATGGCGCCCGACCAAATTACTAAAATACCTAGAGGCATACACGGAAGTGGCCAGGATGAAGAGCTTCGGGTCGTTACAATATTCCCTCCTTTTACCAGCTTTCCGTCCTCAGAAGTCCTTAAAATGACTGATGACCACGGGGATCTTTGCAATCCTCTGTCCCGTCTTCCCGCTCCACTGGCGGCCTCCTCTGAACTCACGGCTCCCTCCTTCAGACTTTCTTATAAGTGGTCCACGATTGTGCAGCGTCCACGTCTCAAGACGAATACTCAGGCTTCCCCTTGAGCTCAAATCCTCAATCGGTACAAGGCTCAAAGTCACGGCGATGGGTCCGACACATCTTGCCTCACCGCAGATACAGAGAATGCACAAAGTGACAATGAGAAAAAGCTAACCAATATGCAACTCTGCCAATCCTCTAGAGAATCTCAAATGGTCCAACAACGGGAGACTCCACTTCTCCGCTGCAAAACTCAACACAACTCAGCCACACCTTAAAAGCACGCCTTTGTCAACCTCAAACTCTAAAACTTCGGCAGAACATCGTGAAACTTTCATGCACGCTCTGAGCTAACCACAAGCAGGCTCAACCTCTTGCACAACACCTCTGGTCAGCTGCGGCAACACGGGACCCAAAACAACAACGCGGCCACCAACCTTTTCTCACGGCACTAGAGACACGCACTTACCATACAATGCCTCAATGGAACCACAGGCCCGGCCGTGAGAAGCGCTACCCAAGGCAACCTCCCAAACCACACCGTCTCTCCGCCTAATCACTAAAACACCAACTCAACAAGTCCAAGGATCCGCCTACTCCCAAAAGACCACCTGACAAAAAGGGTGAAAACACTAGCAAATCGGTGACTCTACTAAGCCTCCTAAGAACACTTCCCGATCACGGCCGCCCATGCACCGCCTAATGAAACCTTTGTTGCTACACCCTAATGGCAACATCTCCAACCCGAAATCATGCCTCTACTCCATAGAAATGGCATCCAGACACCAACCGAGGTGCGAGCTCTAGCCATCAAGTCAATACTCCAAAATCCGAACTCACACAACAACCTCAACTAGCCGATACCACACGGAAACTTACAATCCAACAACTTGAGTGCTAAGAACTAGGAAGCTCAAACAACTACAATCGCATAGCTATGCCAATCCACTCATCTCTAGCTCGACTCAAATCACTAGTCGGGCAAGACAACTTGTAAACAACCAGCCCTTGAGAGGGCTCCATCCACTAAACTTACCTCCATGCAAACAACTGAACAAAGCTCGCCTCAAATATGAAACACATCTCACAAGTCCAAACGATAACACATACAGCTTAACCTCAAGCTTAGGCTTAATGCACCTTCCCACCGAAACTTCATTAACTAACTCCACTACTGGGTCAACACCAACTACCAAGAACAAGAATACTGAACAATGGTCGGGCAGAGTGCAAGCTACACTAGCCAGAAGGATCCTCAATAAGTCAGCACTCTAATCCACCCACAAAGGTGCAACCTCATCCACAATCAAACAAAGGGGCCTTCAACTACAAAGGTGCAACATCTTCCATGCCAACACACAAAATCTTAACCAACTAGGCCAAACACTCATAAGAGGGTGGACAACCTTTATCGCACTCTAGAACACCCTCCAAGAATCCTTTAATCGACAAACGACTACTTCCAAGCACCAACAAACTTTTCCTTCAAGCTAGCGCTCCACCACCAACTCCAAGACCAAGGAGTAACTCGACAACTCCCCAAGGAAACGGCCTCCTACAAGCAGCATAAACCAACGGACAGACATACGCCACCGCCTTGCTCCACCAGAGCAACAACATCTAATCTCACGCGGCACAACAAGGGTCCATCTCGATCAACCTCCAAATGCCAAACGGCAACTCAACATCCCGGAAACAGAAAACAACCAACATGGCACAAACCACTCGCCCACGAGCAAAACTAAACTCTAGCAACTTCAATCCACACTTGGTCAACACCAAGCATCAACTTGCCACCACACCAAACCACTCCCGACTTTACTCCAAATAAACACTAGCTTGCTAGTCTACCAAGACGCTAGCAACTCCACCGAGGTTACAACTACACGCCTCCACCAGCCAATCAAACTCACTAGCCGGGCCTCGATCGAGCTCTGAGAGGCTCTCCACAACCTAGGGTTCTTCGGCAACCTCGACACACACCGCCAAGATACGATCTAATGCATAACCGTCAACAAACAACTCCACTCCAAAGATCCCAACCATGTCACAACTCCAACTCCTTGGGAACCTAGAGGACCCAACGCTACAGACGCCATCCTCCTACTCAAAGCATCGGCCACAACATAACTTCTACCCAAGGAAGGATCCAACAACTCTTAGCCATGACGATCGAAACCACGCGCTTAGCTACCATCGCTCTTGTTCAGCTTCCAACCAACTCCAACCAACGATCAACAAGAAGATCCAACCAAGCTTAGGCCCAACTTAACAAATCTTGCCTAAGCAACAACTTGATACCACGAGCACGGATCCTTACCACCTCAACCAAAGCCTTACAACAACCACCGAGTCCAACTTCTCAAGGAACCGAGCACGATCTCCAAAGCAAACCCTACATGGATCTCAAACTCGCCACTAAGAAACACCAAAAGTTCAACTCCACACACAATGCTCAAAGTGAGGCAACCTTGCTCTACCAAAAGCATAACCAGTACCACACCGAACTTACTTTATACCAAGCCTCTACCAAGGGTGCTTACCCATAAGGCATCCAAATCCTCTGCGCCAAGGCATCGGCTCATCTCGCCTCAAAAGCATCAACTCGAATCATGGCATCCAACTGCGCCTCATAGGCATCGGCTCATCTCATGAGCATCGAACTCAGGAAGTCCCTCTCTTGGACCAAGCTTCATCTCGATGCTCAACTCTCCTCGGATAAAGGCACTTTCGAAGGTAGTTGGCCAGTACTACCAACCACAATAAAACTCTTGGCGCTAACACTGCGCGAGGCTCAAGCGCGCAACACTTACCAGCCAATCTGCGGCTTACTCAGCCTCCGGAAATCTTTGGGAAGAGGCTCGGCTCCTCTCGAGCATCCTTTAAACTTGCATAGTCCATCGACTGCAGACTAGCCCTGCATGCGACCTAAGCAGGTGCAACTACCATAATGGATCAAGGCTAAAGGAGTCTGTTTGAACTCAGGCGGCATAGAATCATCTGCTATGCCCAAGCCAAACTCAAATCTGAACCGGACTTAGTGCCAAAGTGGCACACCAACCAATGCACCTCAATTGCTGCTACTGCAAATCCACATCTAAGGAAGTTGGAACATTAAACAGCAATGAGGCTCGCCAAGGTGGCAAAGATGACCCTTCATGCCTCAAGCCACTAACACGGCAACATGCCAATCAATCAGGCGGTGGTGGAGACTCTTGCTAGTCCACCTCTTACAAGGACTTCCACCACCATCGATGAACCAAGCGAGCACGAGGAGCGACACCTCGACCTGCGAGCAGCGGGGCATCCCACACCACGGATGCTAAAGCTCAAACACGGCCCAACTACTTTACTACTAGCGGTAGGACTTACTAAAACATCGAGCTCTCACAGGCATCCATTTGCCAAAGTGAGCGGCTCCATCAACGCCAACAAACTCATATCTGAATAAACTGCTGATCATGCCCTCCAGGGAACCTCAGGGGCTACAAGAAACTCTTTGGGGAAAAATCTTTGAAACAAACTCTATGGTGGGCTATCTGTGCGGGACTCCTCCTCACTGCGCTACAAAGCTGCGCACAGGTCTCCACTCTCGATAGCTAAAGACACGCCATCAAATCTCTCATGGTGGAGCACCTCTTCTCAAGGAGTCTCACTCAGTGTTTGCTAGCCTCTACCCCCTCCTCTGAGCAACTCAGCTGCCAGGGGCCAAATCGGCATGCGGGCCTAACAACCACTGGACGCGGCCTCAACATCAACCACGATCGGTCCAACTCCTCGGTCCGGACATGCCAAGCGTCTGCTCCTGCAGGTGCGATCAACATGCGGTGATGCGCACGAAGCACCTCCACCCTCTCACTGGGAAAGCGACGAATTGGGCCTGAATGGCGAGCGAGTCTAAGCTGCGCCTCCCCTGGAGCGATGTCCGGGGCATGAGATCTATCTGGATACCTCAGCAATTTGCTAAACAAGCTGCTTTCATAGCTGCGAAAGTTGGCATGATGGCTCACTAAGCCCAAACCAACAGTCGAGTCGAGAACACCTTTCGTCTAAAGCTACAACACTACACAAGGCATACACTAGATGGCGGGTATTGTAAATTCTTAACCCTTTTTCAACAACAAATAGTAAACTTAGCGTGTGCTGATGTTATCAGATCTTGATGATCATGGAAAAAGCGACCTGCAGCGAAGGTCGATCTCTGAATCTATGACTCTAGCACGATACCAAGCTATAACGACCCAGGCCGAATGAGGTTCTAAATGAGCCATTATCTCAATGCATGCATACAAATCTGAAGAAAATTTGCAAGGTGGTGTTTGGATTCTAAGTAAAAACTAAAACATGAAAACATCCATTTAAAAATCAACATAAATTCACAGAAACACATCCCTGTTTCCAAGCACTGTTCCAAGACAAATACATTTCCAAAACATACTCGATCGGAGATTTATTTAAAACATACAAACTTTACAACAATGCTAGAATCAGAAATACATTGAGAAAACACCCTAGGACTCGTGCCCAACTACATGCATTCGGAGGACATTTAAATCATAAGCATAAACATAAGACTCGAGAGTTGAACAACGGGTTTTCCATGATCACGGCTCCTCCTCGGCCATCTGCCTCGCGCCATGGTTTCTGAAGATAAGTAAGGGTGAGTAACGAATTACTCGGTAAGAATCCTAGCAGGGGTACAATCGATATACATGGTCATCTAAGCGAGAAAGATATACAAGCTATGAATATAAACACGAGAATAGAGCACATAGCTTAGCCCCACTTGGGCCTCGGATGCCAACTTCGGGGTCTTAGTCAGGAAATCATTCACCACATCCACACAATACACAAGTAAGCCTATCGAGAAACAAGTCCGGCCTCGGCACATCTCTTTTGTCGGCCAGAAAGGTACACTAGCTCAAGATCAGGAGCTCTCGGTCGTGGCGTAATGGCGTAAGCATGCCGCGTGCTCTGCGAACTATGAAGTGCTAGGGTCTAGTGGCAAAGCTGCCCATGTCGAGTCACCACGCCTAACTAAATCTACGGATCGGTGTCAGCGACATAGGGTGTGAGACTTGGACACGTGAACTATGTCGGCTGAACCACGCTTTGAGGCTAAAGGCGGGTCGTGGTAGGCTTACGAAGCCGTCCTTACTTAACTGGTGGCAATCAGGGGCTCACGGCCCGAACACGGCGAGGGGCGTGCCATTGCCGAGGGGCGAGGCAATGCCAAGTCATCATCGGCCCGTTGGGGCATTTAACAGTTTGCCACCCTCACCCAAGATTGCGGGGCCTCTGGTCGGGTTAGCTAAACCCTAACGGGTTCTAGGGATGGAGAAGCGTCTCGAGCGTCCTGCTATGGATGCAAGGTACTTTATGCATCGGGCCGGATGATGCTATCTACACGAACTCCTAACTTTGCCTTAACAATCGGACCAAACAATCAATACAATCCAATACGTGCTCAAAGAAGAATACAGCCGAACCTGGCATGATACTACGAAGCGGGGGAATCTGAGCATGCGAGGAGAGGAACAACCTAGCATGGACTAACGAGAAACAACATAGGAAATCATGCGATCGGGAATTGAGAATAGAGCACTTATCACCAAACATGTCAATAAACACAAACAAGCATACAATCGGCATCACATGATACATGCGAGGGCCCACAACTCGGTAAGAAATCCTTACAAGTAGGAAGACCTTTAAACACAATAAACCTAAGCTGCGATCGGGCAGGCTACCTATAACGAACCAAGCAAAACACATCAATAATCATAGAATAGCCCTAAATACACTAAAATAAATAGAGGCTCGGCTAGGAGAGCAACTCACGCGAAGCGCAGCGGACACCACGAGCGAGCGATTGCGCGAGCAGAGCGTGCGAGGCATTTGAGTATTTGAAGCGCGAGAGAATAAGCGCGTGGGCGTTGGCTCGTGACGAGGCGTGGCTGTTTGAGAGCGCTGGTAGGCGCCGCATGGGCTTGCAGCGTCTGGCCTGTGGAACCTGAAGCGATCTTCTTGTGAGCGGCAGCAACCGCAGCGATAAGCGCTTGTAGTGGCTTCGGCTTTCAGCGAGGAGGCAACCTGTGTAACTTAACGAATCTGGTGCGGCAACAGCAATAGCGTCTTTGAGCGAGAAAGCAGGCGGATCTGGTCACGGCAGACTCATTGGAGGAAAGCGGCAGCGAAAGCTGGCGAAAACAGGCGGATCGGTATTAGCGACGTCATCGATAACTCTGGCCGGCCAGTAACAGCCGGCGGCGACAGCGAGCTGGCTGGCAGCGATGGGGTTGGCGTTTGCTCAAATTGCAAATTTGCTCGGGAGAGAGAGAAAAGAAAAAAAAAGAAAAAAAAAAAAAAAAAAAAGAAAAAGAAAAAGAAAGGAAAAATATGAATTTGGACAAGAAAAGGAAAATGGGAAAAAAAGGAAAAAGGGATTTTATCCCAAAAATCCATCCTTATCCAATAAAACCTCAAAATCCCATTTCGGCTTCCTCCTTGAGACCAGTGAAACAACCTTTTCCAATAAACAAATCTCACTTAAATCCATCTCCCAAAGCAACACTAAAGGCCGAGACACGAATCCCAAAGAAACACCCAAACAACCATCACTTTGCCAAAACCCAAAACCACAACAACTTCCAAGCGACTAGCCCAACATCTCGGGACTCGACCAACAACAAACAAGCCTCAACAAGCGGGAGGCGCCTCGAAGCCTGAAAAACCACAAATCTGCCGGGGTGCAAAAGACCAAAATACCCCTAAGGGTCAAAAGCAGCTCTGCAGCCGGCCCAACCGCTTGATACAGGCAGGAAGCACCTCGAGGCAGGAATAGAAAGCGGCCGTTACATGGAACCACTGTATGAAAAGTGCCAGCGGCACAGATCTAGGCCTCCTCTCAAAGCTTGGTGCCAGCGAGCTACTACTTCCTTTACAACACAAACATCCCTTTACGGGCTTTAAGCCTCGGAGGGTAGGAAGGTCACACTTGATTCGAGGGGCAATGGCACTCAACACAAAGTCTCAACACTCGAGGTAGACTACTCTCGACATCACGTCTAACGGACAAGCCAAGGCCCACTCCTGCATCCCACTCGATGCTCAGCGAATACTCGGGCCAACCCTCGGGTGTGACACCTAACTCCACACTTGGAACATGCTAATGAAGGTGCTTCTCTCTAATACCCCGGTGAAAACCACGGGACAGTTAAGTCACGACAAAGCAAACTCCACACTACCCCACAGCTCACGAGGATACTAAAAGAGCGTTTGCAAAACATTGCGAGGGCTTGCGGGGAGGACAAGATGTCTCTACATCTTCCTCAAAAGCTACTAACTTGGCGACTTGCCAATCGGCCGGAGTGGTGGTGGAGACTCTATTAGTCCGCCTCTCACGGGGACTTCACCACCACCTTCTTTGCATCAAAGCGGCACACGAGCAGCGCGCCTCGACCTCGAACATCGGTCATCGGCCTCTGAACACGAGTCATCACAACACTTGGATGATAAGCTTCGATCTTAGCCAACCACCTGCATTTGCTAGCGATGGGTCTAAAAAACATCGACTCTGAGGCTTCCACTTTCCAAACTCGGCCAAATCGATCAACGCCAAATAACGTGTCGGCATAACTTATTTTATTATATTTAGGCCTATTGTGTGATTTTGTTTTGATTGATAGGTTCTCGATAGCTAGTTTGGGTTCGTTATAACAGGATTTCGTGTCAAATCGTCACACTGGCCAAAGGTAAGGATTTCTTCTGGGAGTTGTGTGGACCTGCGATATTATATGTGATTCTTTGATTGATTGCTTGTTTGTGTTTATTGACATGTGTACCTAGGTACTCTATTAATTCAGATTAGCATGATTTTCCTAGTTATTTCTCATGTTAATCCATGCTAGGTTGTTTCCTACGGCATGCTCGTATCATTCCTTAGCCGTAGTATCATGCTAGGCTCGTTGTATTCTTATTGAGCACGTATTGGATTTTATGGAATTGTTTCTTGATTGTTAAAAGCGAGTTAGAGTTGCGAGTAGATAGCATCATCAGGGCTTTGATGCATAAAGTACCTTGCATCCATGGCGGGGACGTCGAGGCGGTGAGGATTAGCTAACCCTACGGTGGCCACTGCAATCTTGGGTGAGGGTGGCGTGATTATTAAATGCCCCAGCAGTCGGGATGATGACTTGGCATTGCCTCGTCCCGTGATCGGCACGTCCTCAGCGTGTTGGTAGTAGCCTGTGTAAGAAGCCGACCCAAAACATGGTCCTAAACACAGGTTCTCACTCGGCATGCAAGTTAAATATGATATGAGCGGTTTAGAGCTCATATTTAAAAACCTTTCAAAACATATGAGAAAGAGAGCCCTTAAAGCATAACCAACAATTTTCATTTAAAACAATCCAACAAAAGTAAAACAACACGGCGATGTTTAATAAAATGTACAATACAATTTAAGCAACGTTTTAAACTAGGACTCTGTCCATCTACATCTTTGAATAAACAATGCAATAATAAAAGGCAGTCTGCGGTTCCCCATGATCAATCAACTCCCTCCGCTAGCCCTCACGGTGTTGTCCCAAGTTACTGAAAGATAAATAAGGGTGAGTATAAACATGCTCGGTAAGAATCCCTAGCCAAGGGGTACAATACGATACATGGACATCTAGCACCTCAACATGCAAGCAAGCGACTATCAACACGGATCATAACTCAGCGAGCTCATAAAACAAGATGCGGAAACATGGAAGTCTCTTACTTAGGAATCATCGGAAGTCTCCTACTTAGGCCTAATGATTAGTTCTCAAAACCAATCCGGGACATCTCAGGGTCTTTCTCTCTCGGCCAATTGATCGACTCAAAGCCGATCCCAAAGATGCAGAAGCACCCTCGAGGTCTTTCTCCCTCGACCATAGGATCAGCTCAAAGCCAATCCCAATGGGTGTCCTCAAGGGCCTCTTACCCTCGCTAACAATCTGGACTATCGGGGAGTACCCATGATCACAGCTCTAAAGCTGGAAGAAGGCGGTGTACTCACGAACATTGGCCGGGGAGCTCTCAGGCAAGCGACTGCTGCGTGTGCGCGCTGCACCGCATGCTCATCTGCGCAGCGGCGTAAATCGGGGCCTGGGGAGCAAACTACGCGGGTCGAAGTCACGCATGCCTAAAGACTTCGAGCGGTGTCTTTGAACCACGATGGTCACGAGGCCCTCGGCACTCATCTGTGCGGCTGTGCCCACCAGACACAGAAGCTAAGCCGGCCAAGCGGGCTTGCACCGTTAGCGGGGTTCGCTCTAGCGAGCTACAAACTAGGCTTATCTGGAGATGTGGTAGCTACATCCACATCGGTGCAGGGGAAGCAATATGCGTTATGCTTAGCTCTACTCAGCCAAATTGGGGACAAAATGCGTTATGTCGCTCTCGGCCTACGGATGATGACAAACCCTACTACGCTATCTAAGAATCACAAGAGTAAATCAATGATTCTGGCTAGCAAGCAATGGCCAGAGACATCAATCACGTTTACCTAGCATGATACTACAACTTAAGCGGGGAATCACAAGCATCTTTGGAAGAACAAACCTAGCATGGCACTAACATGTAAAATCAACAAACATGCTAGCAAGAGATCAAACAAAAAGTGCCTATCACTATCATGCTCATAACAATCGGCAAACATACAAGGCACAATCGAGATATATCGCGAGGTCCACACAACCACGGTAAGAAATCCTTACTTGGGACAAGCGAGAGAAAATAATCACAAATCAACCAAGCAATCCTCGAGGCCTCTAATCGAACCCAAACAACCTAAACATAAAATAAAGCGACCCAAATCAAATACATAAAACAACCCAAATAAATCCTAAGCATGATGACCAACAAATCGGGGCCATGAAGAAAAGACTGGGAAATACCATCAGAAGCCACAAGGCTCAGGCCAACTTGACACACTAGGTGGTGTGGCGCTTGAGCGCGGTAGGTAGCAGTGGTAGCTTTGGGCTGACCAGTATTGAGCAGCAGGCAGGGAGGCAGCGAGGCTTGAGCAGCCAGCGTGGCCCAGAAGGCGAGGCAAGAAGCGCCGGCGCGAGCTCGAGCTCGGTGGCGGCGACACTGCAGCGCGACTTAGCGAGAAGGGCAGCGCCGCGAGCGCCTTGCGAGCGGCGGCAGCGGCGGCAGCCAGGCTCGGGGCGCTCGGGAAGGCCACGACGACCTCGAGGGCTAAGCGACTCGGTGCGGCGGGGGCTGGGCGGTCGACACGGACACAGGCGACGCGAAGCGGCACTGAGGCGTCTCCGATCTGGGCTCGGCGCGACTAAAGCGACTGCTTGAGATGCTTTGGCGTGCGAATCTGGGCTCGTAGCGACTAGAGCGAGGCGATCGATCGGGCGGCCCTGGGGGTGGCTCGGCAGCTGCGCGGGCATGGCGGTAGGCGGCTTTGGAAGCGGCGCGGCTCGGGTGGACATGGTGCGACTAGAAATTTGGGCATGAGATGCGGCTAAATTTGGACATGGGCGACGAAAAGTGCTCGGAGTGGAGAGGAGAGAAAGGGAGAAAAAGGAATTTTGGGGATTTTGGAAAATAAAGGGAAAAATAAAAGGAAAAAGGGAATTAAAAGGAAAAATGGGATTTTATCCTCCTTTCCATCATAACCAATTTTCTTACCAAATTTAAATAAGTCTTAAAGTCCTTAAATCCCATTTCAGCTTCCTCCTTGAGACATTTGAAACAACCTTTCCAAACAATAACTCTCACTTAAAACAAACTCCCAAATCATCTCTAAGGGCACAGGCTCAGAATCCCAAAGGAAACACCCAAACAACGATCACTTTGCCCAAAACCCAAATCTGGCAGAACTCCCCAAGCGAATACCCCAAACATCTCGGGACTCATGACCACCAACATACAAGCCTCAACAAAGCGGAGGCTGCCTCGAAGCCACGAAAATCCACAAATCTGCCTTGGGAGCAAAAATACCAAAATACCCCTAAGGGTCAAAAGCAGCTCTATGGCCCAGCTTGAACCCTTGAATCAGAGGCAGGAAGCACCTCGAAGGCTGGAATAGAAAAGCGGGCGTTACAATACTCCCTCCTTTTAAGACTTTCGTCCTCGAAAGTCCTAAAGCAACTTGACTCTATGAATACTCCTTTGATTCTTGTGCCAAGCCTGATCTTCTCGGCTAAAACAACACTAGCCCTTCTCACGATAAGCAAACCCTCTTGGGTTCTCAAAGGCTCAAAGCCACAATGCTCTCGATGCCACATACTATCTCAACAAAGAGGCGAGGAACACAAAACTTGCTTCTTCTTTGCATCAAAGGCGAGGCAAAGCTAACCACTTTGCTCCAATCCGCTCAAGGATCTCAAAGCCCTACAAACTTGGGGCTCGGCCAAAACCCCACTAAACCAACACGGAACACCTCTCAGCGGTGTTACTCTCGTAAGCCCAGCGGTAGGCACAAGCTCCAAAACTCAGCGCCACGCCTGCTGGCGTAACTTCTCTGAATGCTCTGGCGATATGAACTGCCTCAACACTGCGCCAAGGTGGCAAAACAAGCTGAACCTCTCGGGTTCCGGAAACCAAGCGGCCTACTCTTTCTTCTGAGAGACCGGTGAACCACAAGGCTTGCCTAAAGCCTTAACGAAAAACAATCGAACCACCAGTGGCGATTGATCAAAAAGCAAACTTTTCCCACTAGCACAAGCTGAAACTTGACTCTACGGCCAACCCTAAATGGCCAAAAAACGAGGCCACGAGCTCCACTCGGCCAAGCCAACAAGCTGGAGCCTCTGGCGGCGAACACAAACTTTTCCATGCAAACCTACTGGCTATGGCCAAGAGAACATTGCGGGCAAAACACCCAACATTCCTCTCATGGAAAATCTGGCGGCAGGACCAAACCCTCACGGGGCTGCAGCCAACTCTGCAGACTTGAGGAAAGCGGCCCAAAGGCTAACCAACCAATGCCACGGCACCTCTGTGCCAACACACTCAAGCGAGGCTCGGCTATTAGCCAGCTGCAGCTCAACAACTAGAAACAAAGCCGAGAAGGGCTTGCTCGTGAGAAACTCAACTCAAGCTCATAGCAGGCAAAGCTTGCCTCAAGCTACCACTCAACACCTAAGTCCCACTTTGGCTACTCAAAGGACTTCCTCCTTTTAGCTCGAGGCCTAACTCATCTTGCGACTAGAAACTCCACACTCGAAACATTGCAAGGAAAGCAGCGCGATGAGGCTATCTCCAAAGATAATACTCGAAGTGGCATCCATGGTGCAACTCAACCACCAAGGAAAACTAGGGAAAAACTTCAAACCCCAGAACCAACAACTTACGGCAAAGCTCAACTCTTAAAGTGGTGGCCACCGCTCTTGCGGGGACAAACAACTTTTAAGCTTGCTAACAACACAATGCGGGGACCCTCTCATTTGGGCTAACAAGCTGCGCTTCTCGATCAACTACACAGCTCGGGAGCTCTGGTTGACTCCTCAGCGGGAGCGATTTCCCGGCAAGCAAAACTCTAAAGAGGCGGCGAGACATCACACACGCTCGTGACTTGCTCAAACCAAGGGCAACATCAACCAACTCTCTTGGAAGCAACACCCGAGGGAAACTCAAGTGATTGGACCACCAATCGAGAACTAGCCGAACTTACTCAACCTTTGAGGAGGAATCAACTCCCAAAACAACCAAACTAGGAATAAATCCTCGAGGCAGCGCCCTGCAGCTCGAAGCAGAGCAAGCTCTTGAAACATCAAGAGAACCAAATCTTAGTCAACACCAAGCACCAACTAGCCTCCAAAACCAAACAAGCACTAGCTTGCTGGAAGCGCCAAATGCGCAAGCAACTCACCCAAGGAACAACTTTGCACAGGTCTGGCGAGCTACGGAGGCTCTCCACAACTAGATCCTCCTCGATCACCCTCAGGCGCTTTGCAGTCGACAGCGATCTAACAAACAGCCAGGCTCACGAGGGCACCACCCTCTCCGGCATCTCAACTCACATTTGGCCAACTCCAACTTGGAAACCAAGGGAGCGGAAGGCGCTACGGGAGGCGTCATCCTCCTACTCAAAGCAACAACCTCAACATACATACGCCCAAAGGTAAGGATCGAGCGACTTTCTTAGCCAAAGCGATCGAAGCTGCGCGACTTGCCCTCTTTGCTCTTGTTCGGTTCAAGCTGAAGTCTAACGAGGGCAAGGACCAACTAGCAAAACTTGCAACCAGCGGCCGACGCGAGCACGGCATCCTTACGGACCAAAGCTAGGGCACTTGCCAGAACTAAAGCCTTGACACCTCAAAGGCGAACGCGGCTCCTCAACACGAACCTCTCGTGGTTTCCAAACATAAACCACGGGCAGAGCTACGCAAAAAGTGCAGGGGTGTACGGCTCCAACTTGATCCCTTAAGATCCAAGCCAACAAGGGCTCTCACGGGGCAACTTTTGCCTCCAAGCGAGCCACAACAAACAAAGGAGCAACAAGAGTTCAAACCCACTCGGGGCCAACTCACCCACGAAAAGCCACATTGGCCAACTTACTCTTACAAGCGCAAAACCACACCAAGCTAACATTCCTCAAAACAATGTGCTCACTAAGCGCTCACGATCGGCCATCAACTCATGGCTCTAACTGCGATCACGCATCCACGATGCCAACACTAACCATACTAGGGTAACTCAAAGGGTGGCGAATCATGCTACCATCAAGGTGGCTCACGAGGCTCACAACACGGCGCGAGAACTTCGAGCAGCGCTAGCTCTTAACGACCTATAGCATCCTTTACACCCAACTCTCGGAGATCTGAGGCAGCTCGTACTTTCCCTCGAAAACACTGAAACTTGTAGTCCTCGACTACTGCAGAGCTAGATCTCTTAAGCAACCCAAGCAGTGCAACCTCGGGAAAAGTACAAGACAAGCGGGGATGCTATACTGCAGGCGACCATGGAACCACTGCACCAAAAGTGCCAAGCGGCACTGAATCTAGGCCTCCTCTCAAAGCTTGGTGCCATGAGCACTACATCTATTACAACACGAATCGGCCTCAAGCAGGCTTTATGCCCCTCTAAGAATAGGAAAGTCACTCTCAAGTGGCGGGGCAATGGCTTTTCGGCCACGAGGAGTCCAAACACTCGGCGGCCTAATCTCGGCATCTCGACCAGCGGACTTGCCACGGCCTACTCCTGCATCCCACTCGATGCTCAAAAAAGCTCGAGGCCAACTCCTCGGGTGGCAACAACTAGTTCCACCTGCAGGAACATCCAAATAAAAGAGTGTTCCACTCTACTAGCCGCCATGAAATCCACGAGATGGATAAAACCACGGCAAGCAAACTCCACACTACACCACAGCTACGAGGTACAAAGAAAGCGTTGCAAAACAACGGCGAGGCTTGCAGGGGCGAGAGATGTCTCTACACATCTGCCTCAAGCCACTAACACGGCAACTTGCCAATCAATCGGTGGCGTGGTGGAGACTACGCTAGTCCACCTCTCTCAGGACTACCACCACCAAGCTGCGGAACCAACGGCCGCGAAGCGGCTCACCTCGGCCTGCGAGCAGCGGGGCATCCCAACACAAGGATGCTAAACTCAAACATAGCCAACCGCTTTACTACTAGCGGTAGGACTTTCTAATACATCAAGCTCTCTGAGGCATCCACTTGCCAAGCCCAGGCGGCTCCATCAACGCCAACAAACTCAAGCTGCATAAACCTGCTTTGATCAAGCCCTCCAGGAACCTGCGGGGCTCACGAGAGCTCTTTGGGGAAAATCTTTTGAAACAAACTCTGTCGGTTGGGCTATCTATGCACGGGACTCCTCGCTACAGCGCTACTAAGCTAACGCTTTGGGTCTTTGCTCTCGATAGCTAAAGACACGCCATCAAATCTCACATGGGTGGGCACACTCTGCTCAAGAGTCAAACTGCGAGGCGAGCTAGCCTCTACCCCCTCCTCTAGGCAACTTAAGCGCCGGGGCCAACTTTGGCCTCACGGGCCTAACAACCACGGGGCTTGGCCTTAACATCAACAAGATCGGTCAACTCCTCGAGTCGAGACATGCCAAGCGTTATAGGCCCGATTTTCTATTTGGTTACCAGGTGATTTTGGGTCATTATTCGGATGTTCGGATGGGCGTTAGAGCTATTTTAACCCTTAGGGGTATTTTGGTCTTTTGCCCGGTCGAGTTTGAGGATTTTCAAGATTTCGGGGCCATTCTGCCTTTGTCGAAGCTTAATGGTTGTAGGTTGCAAGACAAGAGAGGTTTGGGCAAGTTGTTTGGAAGTTTGGAGGTGTTTTAGAAAATGGCAAAATTAATTGTAATTTTGGTGCTTCCATTGAGTTTTGAGCCCTTGCCTAAATGGTCTTGGGGAGTTCGTAGGAAAAGAGAGTTTTATTTTTAAAATAAATTTGCTTAGTAGGGTTTGGAAAGGAAGGTGTGGGAAGGATTTTAGACCTATTTAATTGGGAAAAAGGAAAGAAAATCAAGAAAATCCCTTTTCCCCTTGTTTTGCAATCTCTCTCTCTCTCTCTCTCTCTCTCTCTCTCTCTGGCAAGCCTCACCAAGAAACCCTAGCCGCCCTAGCGCACCCCCTTTTAGCTCACTGCTCGGCCAAGGCGCACGAGCGGCCATTTGCCTGAGCCAGCGCGCAGCGCCCGGCAAATCGGCCAGGCGCACGAGCAGCCGGCCGCTCGCGCAGCGCGAGCCGCGCCACCGACACATCGGGTCGCCCGAGCGCGCCGCGCCCGTCCGCGCCAGCCGCTCTGCACGCGCGCCCGCCCGCGCGCGCGCCGCGCCGGCGCCGTCGGCGTCTGCGTGCCGTGCCGCTTCGTCTGCGTCCGCCCCGCCCAGCGCGCTGCGCCACTATCGCGATCCTTGCGCGAAGCCAGCGCCAGCGCCGTCCCTGCCACGCCCAGCGCCAGTGGCGCCAAAGCTGCCCCTTCTGCTGCGAGACCCGTGCCTTCTCGGTTGGTTGCTCGGTTTCGCTTTAAAGCTCGAGGTCACTATTTGATTGTGAAAGTTATTCCTACTCGTTTCGAGTAAGGATTTCTTACGAGTGGTTGTGTGGACCTGCGATGCTATCATGATTGTGCCTTGTATGCTTGGTTGTTGTTATGAGTATGTTAGCTATTGAACAACTTGTGTTTGAAATCTTGCTAGCATGTTGCTTGTTGTTCATGTTAGTGCCATGCTAGGTTTGTTCTTCCCGCATGCCATGTCTTGTGATTGTATGAAATTTCCGGTGGGTAGGTTACATGTTTTCTCTTGCTTCCATATCGTGTTGCTCTTGTGTCCCTGATATATTACATTAGTTCCACCATGAGAAGTTTAATTATCTTGCCATACCTTGTTCTATTTTATCTGTTAGTTTCGTGCCGGGCATAGGCGGGGGTAATGTATAGTGTAGAAGGCGTAGGGGGTAACTAGTTTAGGTCAGCTCGGGTAAGACCCCGATGGACATCAGGAGGTGTAAGACCCGATGGGCATCCTAGGTGTGTAAGTCCCCGATGGGCATCAGCCGAGTTGGAGGTGTAAGACCCGATGGGCATCCTAGGTGTGTAAGTCCCGATGGGCATCTTGAGTTGGAGGTGTAAGACCCGATGGGCATCCTAGGTGTGTAAGTCCCGATGGGCATCAACCGAGTTGGAGGTGTAAGACCCGATGGGCATCCTAGGTGTGTAAGTCCCCGATGGGCATCTTTGAGTTGGAGGTGTAAGACCCCGATGGGCATCCTAGGTGTGTAAGACCCGATGGGCATCAGCGAGTTGGAGGTGTAAGACCACGATGGGCATCCTAGGTGTGTAAGACCCCGATGGGCATCGAGTTGGAGGTGTAAGACCACGATGGGCATCCTAGGTGTGTAAGTCCCGGATGGGCATCAGCGAGTTGGAGGTGTAAGACCCCGATGGGCATCCTAGGTGTGTAAGTCCCCGATGGGCATCCCTGAGTTGGAGGTGTAAGACCCCGATGGGCATCCTAGGTGTGTAAGTCCCCGATGGGCATCAGTGAGTTGGAGGTGTAAGACCCCGATGGGCATCCTAGGTGTGTAAGTCCCCGATGGGCATCCTTGAGTTGGAGGTGTAAGACCCAGATGGGCATCCTAGGTGTGTAAGACCCCCTTTGGGCATCTTTGAGTCCTAGGTTGTGTAAGGCCCGAAGGGCATCAAGTGTAGAACCTAGGATAGGCGGTAGATGAAAGCCATTGAATAGGCTCGCTCTAGAAGTAGCTCATAGCCTAATTCAACCGTTTTGCTCTAAGTCATTGTTTTATTTGCATGTATACTAGGGTGCTAGATGGTGATGTATCGTATTGTACCCGGTTGGGGATTCTTCACGAGTATGTTTATACTCACCCTTATTTACTGTGGTTTTCCACGGGTAACTTAGGACAACACCGGGATGGCTAAGCGGAGGAGGCTGTTTGATCATGGGGGCCACCCGGCCTCTGTCGTTTATTGTTTGCATTTATTTATTCAGCATGTAGATGGACATGAGTCCTAGGGAATGATGTTAAAGTTGTTTTAAAGCTATTTTGAATGTTCTTTTATAAATCTTGGCGGGCTTATTTTACCTTGATTGGATTTGCTTATGAAAATTGTTGGTTATGTTTTAAGTGTTCCCCGTTTCCAAATGTTTTGAAAAAGTTTTAAATATGTGCACTAAACCGCTTGTTGAAATATTTAACTTGCATCTTGAGTGAGGACCTAGGTTTAGGACCGTATTCAGTCGGGTCCTTACGGTTGGTATCGAGCTCGAGTCATAGATTACGTAGACTAAACTGCTTTGTAGGTTGTTGTCCCCATGATCATCGGACACTCGCGGCCCGTCGGGTTTATGCGAGTTCATTAAGCTAAGGGTTTTATTTTACAATCTGCATCTAGTATACATGTGTTACCCTTGTTTGGCGGTGAGAGCCCAGCGTGGGCTAGCTTTTATGCTTTGTGTGGATCGCTAGTAGGTTGATTGCACTTAGAGAAGCGAGGACGTTTGGTATTTCCAGCGAGAAGTTGGGTGCGTATGTTGATGATGAGACCACGTCGGGGTTGTCTAGACCCGCCCGGCCACCTTTGGCCTGGCGATTGAGTTGCCAAGAGAAGAGGTTAGAGGCTAGCATGCCTTAGAGTGAGACTCCTTGTGCGGGGTGTGCTCGACCATGAGAGAATTGATGGCGAGTCTTTTAGCTATTAGAGAATGGAGACCCAGCGCGATTTGTAGCGCGTAGTGAGAGTCACAGCACAGATAGCCCGGTGTGAGTTTGTTTAGGAGACACCCCCTAGTAGCTCGTAGCCCCGGAGGTTTCAGGAAGGGCTTGATCGGCGGAGTTTATGTTGATGAGTTAGTTAGCATTGATGGAGCCGCCGAGTTTGGCAAGTGGAAGCTTTGAGGAGCTTGATGCTTTAGAGAACTTCTTGGTAGCGGCAAGGTGGTTGACCGAGGTTCGAGTTTATCATCCAAGTGTTGGGATGACACTGGTGTTGAGAGGCCGATGACTTTGATGTTGGAGGTCGAGGCGTGCCGTTCTGGTCTTTGTTTGATCTGTGATGTGTGGTGGTGGAAGTCCCTGTGAGAGGCGGACCGGTAGAGTCTCCACCGACCACGGGCGGAGTGGCGGTGCCAAGTTAGTATCTTTTGAGAAAGATGTAGAGACATCTTGTCCTCCTGCAAGTCTGCGATCGTTTTGCGGCCAGTTCTTTTAGTACCCTCGTGCTTGGGGTATTGTGGAGGTTGCTTATCGAGGACCTAATCCGTCAGTAGTTTCAGTGGCTATTAGTGAGAAGCACCTTACATTAGCATGTTCGGGTGTGGAGCTAGGTCTTTGCCACCGAGGGTTGCTTTGAGTATTCGTTGAGCATCGAGTGGGATGCGAGGAGTGGGCCTTGGCATGCATTAGGCGTGATGTCGGGAGAGTAGTCTACTCGAGTGTTGAGACTCTTGTGTTGAGAGCCATTGCCTGTCACAGAGTGTGACCTACCCTACCCCCAGAGGGCTTAAAGCTCGTAAAGGTATGTTTGTGTTGTAAAGGATGTAGTGCTGTTGGCACCAAGCTTTGGAAGGAGGCCTAGTTTCGGGCCGGTTGGCACTTTTAGTGCGAGGTGGTTCCATGCCAGCCCGGGAGTATAGCATCCCCACTAGCCTTGTACCCGTTTTTACGAGGTTGCTTTGTTTGGGTTGCATAAGAGATCTAGCTCGGTGGTAGTCGGAGGACTACAAGTGTGAGAGTCGTTCGAGGAAAGCAAGAGCTTTCAAGGTCACCAAGAGTTGGGTACAAAGCATGTTGTAGGTTGTTAAGGGCTAGCGCATTCGAGTTCTCGCGCTTGTGTTGTGGCCTTGTGAGCCGGTTTGTTGGTAGGGTGATTCGACTACCCTTGAGTTTCCTTGATGCGAGTAGAGTTGGCATCGATGATGCGTGGTTGAGTCAGCGTGGGAGCCATGTGTTGGATGGATTGTGCGGAGCACATTTGAGTGGACACATTGCTATGTGGTTGTTAGCTTGGTGTGGTTATTCTCTTGTAGAGTGAGTTGGCCAATGGGGCGTTTCGTGGTGAGTTGACCCCGAGTGGGTTTGAACTCTTGTTGCTCCTTGCTAGTTGTGGCTCTTTTTGGAGGCAAAGGTTACCTTGTGTTAGAGTTCTTGTTGGATCTTAAGGAATCAAGTTGGGTGTGTGCGCTTGGTGTACTCTTGTGTAGCTCGTTCCTTGGGGTATGTTTTGGGAACAACGAAAGGTTCGTGTTGAGAAACCAGTGCTTTCGATCCTTTTGGTGTTAGGGCTTTAGTTCTTGGCAAGTGCCTAATTTTGATCGTAAGGATACCGTGCTTGTAGCCGGGTTGTTGCTTAGGCAAGTTATGCTAGTTGGCCTTTGACACAGGTAGAGGAATTTCTTGTTGATCGATGGTTGGAGTTGATTGGAACTAATCAAGGCGGTGGTAGCAAAGCCGCGTAGTTTTTGTCCGTCATTGCTAAGAGTGTTGGCCGGATCCCTACAGGTAGAAGCTATGATGTGGTCGATGCTTGAGTTGGAGGTGACACATTATGTAGTATTTACGGTCTTCTTGGTCTTTCGAGGAGTTGGAGCACGCCCGGCATAGTCGAGATCTTTGGGAGAGAAGTTGTGCCCGTGTAGCGGTTATGCATTGGAGCCGTTTGGCGGTGTGTGTGTCGGAGGGTGATCGGAGGAACCCTAGGTTGTGGAGAGCCTCACGAGCTCGGCCGGACCAGGCGATGTTCCTCGGTTGAGTTCTTTGAAAGCTTGTAGTCGGTTGGCGAGCTAGTGTTGTTTTAGTACCTCCGCGTTGGCTTGAAGCTATTATCTGTTGGTGCTTGTAGTTGGCCAAGGGTTGGTTCCCATGTTGTTGTAAGAGCTAGCTTGGTTGGAGCAAGCGGGCGTGGCCCTGAGGACTTGCTCTTGTTTGGAAGGTTTCAAAAGTTGGCACCTCCTTCGGTGTTTGGATAGATACTGCTAGTTCTAAGTTGGTGGTTCAATCGATTGTGGAGTTTACAGTTGGAAGATGAGTTAGGCCTAAGCTAAAGGAGGAAGTCATTCGTTTGCTTGATTGGACTTGAGAGTTGCATGTCCTTGGAGGCGAGCTTAAGCTAGTTGTAAGCTTGAGTTGAGTTCTGCAGAGCAAGCCTTTCTCGAGGCTTTGCTCCTAGTTATTCTTGCGTTAAGTGGTTGGCATAGAGGTGTCGTCGCATTGGTTGGAAACCTTAGAGTTGTTATCCTCCAGCTTTTGTGTTGCTAGTAGCCGCGTGTTGTTTTATTCCTAGCTGATCGAGGTTCCCGTGAGAGGAATGTTGTTTGTTTCCCTATCTGGCGATGTTTACCTGGGCGATGGCTGATCGGATTGCATTGGAAAGTTGTTGTCGGCCGTTAAGGGCTTGATTTATTAGTTTGGCGAGTGGAGCACATGCACGGACCTTGTCTTCAAAAGGTGGCCGTAGTTGAAGTTTTTGCTGGTGTGTTGGTGGTAGCCGTTTGGTGAACCAGAAAAGTGCCCCTTGGCTTTGGTGCTTCGATTTCTCGTAAGATGGTTGCTTTAGTGATGTGGACGCATGCTAGTTGGAGAAGGTTGCCTAGGATCGATCACGATTGGTGGTTGAATTGGATTTCGTTAGGGATTGTAGGCAGCGGTTGGGGTTCGCGAGTCTCTTGCAGAAGTAAAGTAGACCGTTTTGTTTACGAAACACAGGAGGTTCGGTTGTTTGGTCGGCATGGTGAAAGGGTCGAATTTTGTTTGATATGACTATGAGCATTCGAGAGAAATTCTGCCGGAGGCGTGGCGTAGAGTTTTAGAGCTGTGACCCGTCCACGAGTTTCTTGAGAGTAGCGCCATAGAGGCGTTCGAGTTGGGTTAGCGGGGATAAGTGAGCCCTAGAGTCGTGAGACCGTTTGAGAGTTAGTGCGAGTCGGAGGTGTGACTCACCGACTAGCTAGCTGCTCGCATGATTTCTTGAAGCTTCGGTGTTAGTTCGATTTTGGTTGAGATAGTTTGTGGCGGACTCGGTGTCTTTTGGGCTTGGAGACTTTGGGAAACCAAGAGGTTGGGTTTGAAGAAGGATTTGTGTTGTCTTAGCAGGGAGCTTGGTTGGTTAAGAATCGGTGGGATTTTCCTAGAGTTGTTTTCGTCTTAGGACTTTCGAGGACGAAAGTCTTAAAAGGAGGAGTATTATGGCCAGATTTTCTATTTGAGTTACCAGGTGATTTGGGTCATTATTCGGATGTTGGATGGGCGTTAGAGCTATTTTAACCCTTAGGAAGTATTTTGGTCTTTTGCTGGTCGAGTTTGAGGATTTTCAAGATTTGGGGCCATTCTGCCTTTGTGAAGCTTAATGGTTGTTGGTTGCAAGACCAGAGAGGTTTGGGCAAGTTGTTTGGAAGTTTGGAGGTGTTTTAGAAAATGGCAAAATTAATTGTAATTTTGGTGCTTCCATTGGAGTTTTGAGCCCTTGCCTAAATGGTCTTGGGAGTTCGTAGGAAAGAGAGTTTTATTTTTAAAATAAATTTGCTTAGTAGGGTTTGGAAAGAGGAAGGCTGTGGGAAGGGATTTTAGACCTATTTAATTAGGGAAAAAGGAAAGAAAATCAAGAAAATCCTTTTCCCCTTGTTTTGCAATCTCTCTCTCTCTCTCTCTCTCTCTCTCTCTCTCTCTCTCTCTCTCTCTCTCTCTCTCTCTCTCTCTCTCGCCCGAGCCTCACCAGAAACCCTAGCGCTAGCGCACCCTTTTCGGCCGCTGCTCGGCCAAGCGCACGGCGAGCGGCCAGTACCGCCAGCAGCGCGCCCGGCAGCCTAGCCGTCGGCCAGCGCACGAGGCAGCCAGCCGCTCCGCGCACGAGCTGCGAGCCGCGCCACCGACACGCATCATATCGCCCCGAGCGCGCCGCGCCATCTGCACGAGCGCGCCTGCCGCGCCGCCCCCCTGCCCGCGCGCGCGCAGCGCCACCGTCGCGTCTGCGTGCGTACGCTTCGTCTGCGTCTGCCCGCCCGGCGCGCTGCGCGCCTGTCGCGATCGCGCGCAGCGCCAGCGCCAGCGCCGTCCCTGCGCGCGCCAGCCGCGCCCTTGCCAGCGCCTTAAAGCGCCCCCTGCTGCGAGACCCCGTGCCTTCTCGGTTGGTTGCTCGGTTTCGCTTTAAAGCTCGAGGGTCACTATTTGATTGTGAAAGTTATTCCTACTCGTTTCGAGTAAGGATTTCTTTACCAGTGGTTGTGTGGACCCTGCGATGCTATCATGATTGTGCCTTGTATGCTTGGTTGTTGTTATGAGTATGTTAGCTATTGAACAACTTGTGTTTGAAATCTTGCTAGCATGTTGCTTGTTGTTCATGTTAGTGCCATGCTAGGTTTGTTCTTCCCGCATGCCATGTCTTGTGATTGTATGAAATTTCCGGTGGGTAGGTTACATGTTTTCTCTTGCTTCCATATCGTGTTGCTCTTGTGTCCCTGATATATTACTGTTAGTTCCACATAAAAGTTTAATTATCTTGCCATACCTTGTTCTATTTTATCTGTTTGTTAAAAGTGCGAGGCATAGGCGGGTAATGTATAGTGTAGAAGGCGTAGGGTAACTAGTTTAGGTCGCTCGGGTAAGACCCCGATGGACATCGGAGGTGTAAGACCCTGATGGGATCCTAGGTGTGTAAGTCCCCGATGGGCATCACCGAGTTGGAGGTGTAAGACCCCGATGGGCATCCTAGGTGTGTAAGTCCCCGATGGGCATCAGCTGAGTTGGAGGTGTAAGACCCCGATGGGCATCCTAGGTGTGTAAGTCCCGATGGGCATCAACTGAGTTGGAGGTGTAAGACCCGATGGGCATCCTAGGTGTGTAAGTCCCGATGGGCATCCTTGAGTTGGAGGTGTAAGACCCAGATGGGCATCCTAGGTGTGTAAGACCCAGATGGGCATCACCGAGTTGGAGGTGTAAGACCACGATGGGCATCCTAGGTGTGTAAGACCCAGATGGGCATCAGCGAGTTGGAGGTGTAAGACACGATGGGCATCCTAGGTGTGTAAGTCCCGATGGGCATCAGCGAGTTGGAGGTATAAGACCCAGATGGGCATCCTAGGTGTGTAAGTCCCGATGGGCATCAACGAGTTGGAGGTGTAAGACCCTGGATGGGCATCCTAGGTGTGTAAGTCCCAGATGGGCATCAGCGAGTTGGCGGTGTAAGACCACGATGGGCATCCTAGGTGTGTAAGTCCAGATGGGCATCAACGAGTTGGAGGTGTAAGACCCCGATGGGCATCCTAGGTGTGTAAGACCCCCTTTGGGCATCCTTTGAGTCCTAGGTTGTGTAAGGCAGAAGGGCATCAAGTGTAGAACCTAGGATAGGCGGTAGATGAAAGCCATTGAATAGGCTCGCTCTAGAAGTAGCTCATAGCCTAATTCAACCGTTTTGCTCTAAGTCATTGTTTTATTTGCATGTATACTAGGGTGCTAGATGAGTGATGTATCGTATTGTACCCGGTTGGGGATTCTTCTGAGTATGTTTATACTCACCCCTTATTTTACGTGGTTTTTCCACGAGGTAACTTGGGCTGACACCGGGATGGCTAGCGGAGGGAAATTTGTTTGATCATGGGGGCCACCAGACACTCTATCGTTTATTGTTTGCATTTATTTATTCGGCATGTAGATGGGCGTGAGTCCTGGGGAATGATGTTAAAGTTGTTTAAAAAGCTATTTTGAATGTTCTTTTATAAATCTTGGCGGGCTTATTTTACCTTGATTGGATTTGCTTATGAAAATTGTTGGTTATGTTTTAAGTGTTCCCCGTTTCCAAATGTTTTGAAAAAGTTTTAAATATGAGCACTAAACCGCTTGTTGAAATATTTAACTTGCATCTTTGAGTGAGGACCTAGGTTTAGGACCGTATTCAGTCGGGTCCTTACAAGCGTCTGCTCCTCTGAGTGCAATCAACATCTTGGCGATCTGCACAAGGCACCTCCACCCTCTCACTGGGGAGAAACCAACAGCCCCGGGCCACAAATGGCCTATGGAGTCAAATCTCTGCCTCCTGAGTGCGATCAACATCTTTGGCGATCTGCACAAAGCATCAAGCGGCAGCCCTGCTGGGGCTCTCTCTTTGCTCATCAAACTACTGCGCAGCTGCGGAAAAGTTGGCATGATGGCGCTCTAAGCCCAAACCAACAACGAGTCGAACTTTGCTTCGTCTCGCTCCACAACTCTACCACGAGGGCATAAAAGCTAGAAGAAAAGTATTGTAAATTCTTACCCCTTAACTTAATTGAACTCGGACAAACCAAGCGGCCGTGGAGTCTTGTGATCATGGGAACAACAACCTACAAAGCGAGGTTAGTCTCACGAGAATCTATGACTCTGTGCTCGATACCAAGCTGTAAGAACCCGACCCAAAACATGGTCCTAAACACAGGTTCTCACTCGGCATACAAGTTAAATATGATAACAAGCGGTTTTAGAGCTCATATTTAAAAACCTTTCAAAACATATGAGAAAGGAGCCCTTAAAACATAACCAAAATTTTCATTTAAAACAATCCAACAAAGTAAAACAACTTTGGCTAGTGTTTAATAAAATGTACAATACAATTTAAGCAACGTTTTTAAACAATGTTTCCCCTAGGACTCTGTCCATCTACATCTTTGAATAAACAATGCAATAATAAAAGGCAGTCTGGCGGTTCCCCATGATCAATCAACTCCCTCCGCTAGCCCTCCTGGTGTTGTCCCAAGTTACAGAAAGATAAATAAGGGTGAGTATAAACATACTCGGTAAGAATCTAGCCAGGGGTACAATACGATACATCGGACATCTAGCACCTCAACATGCAAGCAAGCGGCTATCAACACAGATCATAACTCAACGAGCTCATAAAACAAGATTGGAAACATCGGAAGTCTCTTTGCCGGAATCATCGGAAGTCTCCTACTTCCGGCCTAATGATTAGTTCTCAAAACCAATCCAGGACATCTCCGAGGGTCTTTCTCTCTCGGCCAATTGATCGACTCAAAAACCGATCCCAAAGATGCAGACACCCTCGAGGGTCTTTCTCCCTCGACCATAGGATCAGCTCAAAAGCCAATCCCAATGGGTGTCCTCAAGGGCCTCTTACCCTCGCTAACAATCTGGACTATCGGGAGAGTACCCATGATGCGGCTCTAAAGCTGGAAGGAGGCTGGTGTACTCACGAACATTGGCAGGGAGCTCTCGAGCCGGCGACTAACACGTGTGCGCGCACCGCATGCTCATCTGCAGCCGGCGTAAATGCGGGGGCCTAAGGGCAAACTACGCGGGTCAGTACGCATGCCTAAAGACTCGGAGGCGGTGTCGCGTGACCACGATAGTGCGAGGCCCTCGGCACTCATCTGTGCGGACTGTACCACAGACACTGAAGCTAAGAAGCCGGCCAAAGCGAGGCTTGCACCGTTGGCGGGTTTCGCTCTAGCGAGCTACAAACTAGGCTTATGCCGATGTGGTAGCTACATCCACATCGGTGCGGGGAAGCAATATGCGTTATGCTTCGCTCTACTCCGGCCGGTGGGGACAAAGTGCGTTATGTAAAGCTCTCGGCCTGCGGATGATGACAAACCCTACTACGCTATCTAAGAATACCGAGTAAATCAATGATTCTGGCTGGCAAGCAATGGCCGACATCAATCACGTTTACCTAGCATGATACTACAACTTAAGCAGGAATCACAAGCATCTTTGGAAGAACAAACCTAGCATGGCACTAACATGTAAAATCAACAAACATGCTAGCAAGAGATCAAACAAAGCTGCCTATCACTATCATGCTCATAACAATCGGCAAACATACAAGGCACAATCGAGATATATCGCGAGGGTCCACACAACCACGGTAAGAAATCCTTACTTGGGACAAGCGAGAAAATAATCACAAATCAACCAAGCAATCCTCGAGCCTCTAATCGAACCCAAACAACCTAAACATAAAATAAAGCGACCCAAATCAAATACATAAAACAGCCCAAATAAATCCTAAGCAATGACCAACAAATCGGGGCCCAACGAAGAAAAGACTAGGGAAATACCATCAGAAGCCACATGGCTCAGACCAACCAGCACACCTATGAGGTGGTGCGAGAAGAAAGCGGTGGTGGGCTGGGCCTGTTGGTTGGAGGCAGCAGAGGCGCGAGGCGGTGGCGCGCGAGCTGCAGTCTTGTTGGGGCGAGAGCAAGAAGCGCCGCAGCGCGGGCTCGAGCTCGGGTGGCGGCGACGACACAGCAGCGCGGCTTAGCGAGGAGGCAGCGCGCGGCGCGCGTGCGGCGGCCAGCGACAGCGACAGGCTCCGGGGTGCTCGGGAAGGCCACGACGACCTCTGAGGCGGCGACTTCGGTGCGGCGAGGGCTCGGGCGACTCGACCACGGACTGGGCGACACGATGGCGGCACTGGCGGCGTGCGTCTGGGCTCGGCGTGACCAAGCGACACGGAGATGGCTGGGGCGTCTGAATCTGGGCTCGGCGCGACTAGGGCGAAGCGTCGATGGCGCCGGGGGGTGGCTCGACGGCTGCAGCATGGGCATGGGCGGTAGGCGGCTGGAAGCGGCGCGGCTCGGTGGACATGGTGCGACTAAATTTGGGCATAGTGCGGCTAGAAAGTGGACTTAGGCGACCAAAGAAGCTGCTCGAAATGGAGGAGAGAGAAAGGGAGAGAAAAAGGAATTTTGGAGATTTTGGAAAATAAAGGGAAAAATAAAAGGAAAAAGGGAATTAAAAGGAAAAATGGGATTTTATCCTCCTTTCCATCCTTAACCAATTTTCTTACCAAATTTAAATAAGTCTTAAAGTCCTTAAATCCCATTTCAGCTTCCTCCTTGAGACCATTTGAAGCAACCTTTTCCAAACAATAACTCTCACTTAAAACAAACTCCCAAATCATCTCTAAGGGCACAGGCTCGAATCCCAAAGGAAACACCCAAACAACGATCACTTTGCCCAAAACCCAAATCTGGCAGAACTCCCAAGCGAATACCCCAAACATCTCGGGACTCATGACCACCAACATACAAGCCTCAACAAAGCGAGGAGGTGCCTCGAAGCCTGAAAATCCACAAATCTGCCCAGGAGCAAAAAAGACCAAAATACCCTAAGGGTCAAAAGCAGCTCTAACGGCCCATGCCAGACACTTTGAATACAGGCAGGAAGCACCTCGAGAAGCTGGAATAGAAAAGCGGGCGTTACACCACGATTGCCACTGTTTAAGGTAAGGGCGGCTTCCTGGTGTAAGCCTACCACGACCCGTTCCTTAGCCCCAAGTGCGGTGGTTCAGGCTGACAAAGTTTACGTGTCCAGGTCTCACACCCCTATGTCGGTGACACCGATTCCAAGATTTAGTTAGGCGTGGTATTTGGACATGGGCGACTTGCCTCTGGACCGGCACCCCCATAGTGCGATGTAGCACGCGGTGCATGCTTACGCTCATTACTGGCGCGATTGGAGAGCTCCTCGGGATTGTGAGCCGGTGTACCTTCGTCGATCGATAGTAGGCAGTGAGGTAAAGGACTTGTTTCTCGTATAAGCGCGACTTGTGTGATGGGTATGTGGTGGATATTATTGCGGACTAAGACCCTAAGTTGGCATCAGAGGCCCAAGTGTGGGCTAAGCTATGTGCTCTATTACGTGTTTATATTCATAGCTTGCATACTCTCATCGAGATGACCATGTATATTTTTGTAAAGACCCAACCCGAAAATGGAACTAAATCTAGGTCTTTACTCAGCATGCAAATTTAAAACATAAAAGGACCCGGCCCGAGTCGGATTAAAAGCTTTTCAAACACATGAGCGGGAAAACAATCAAAACAAAGTAAACATTCATTAGGCAAAAGCGAACCATTCAAATTAAAGCGTTGGTGATCGATTACTTAACTTAAAAACATAAAATAGTTCAAATCATAGTTTTCCCTACGGATCTAAGTCCAACTACATCTTTGAAATCCAAAAAGCGATAAAATAAGACACGGCCATGAGTGTCGGCGGCAACCATGATCTCGGCTCTCCGCTAGCCACCTCGGTCTTTGTCCCCAAGTTACTGTGGAAGAAACCACGATAAGGGTGAGTATAAACATACTCGATAAGAACCCCGGCCAGGAGTGCGATCGATGCAATCTATCATCTAGCGACCTAGTACACATGTCACCAATATCAACACGGATCTTAGCTCAATGAGCTCACAAGGCAAATCAGGAATCCACGGAAGTCTCCTACTTAGGCCTAATGATTGGCTCTCAAACCAATCCGGGACATCTCAAGGTCTTTCTCCCTTGGCCAATTGATCGGCTCAAAAACCGATCCCAAGATGTCCAGAGCACCCTCGAGGTCTTTCTCCTCGACCAATTGATTAACTCTAAAGTCAATCCCAATGGGTGTCCTCAAGGGTCTCTTACCCTCGCTATAAATGGACTATCGGAGAGTACCGAAGTCGGCTCTAAACAAGAAGGCTGGTGTACTCACGAACATTGGCAGGGAGCTCTCGGAACCGGCTACTAGCGCGTGTCTTGCGCACCGCATGCTCTTCTCTGCACCCGGCGTAAATGCGGGGCCTGAGCAAACAAACTACGCGGGCGAATCGCATGCCTAAGACTCGGAAGCGGTGTCGCGATCACGATGGTGCGAGGCCCTCGGCACTCATCATGCGGCTGTACCACCGACACGAAGCTAGAACCGGCCAAGGTAGGCTTGCACCGTTGGCGGGGTTTCGCTCTAGCGGAGCTACAAACTAGGCTTATGCCAATGAGGTAGCTAATCCTCAGCTTTGCTGCAGGGAAGCAGTGCGTTATGCTTCGCTCTACTCCGCAAGTGGGGACAAGGTGCGTTATGTCCGCTCTCGGCCTCTAGATGAAGACAAACCCTATCATACTAGCTTAGACTACCAAATGCGTGATTCTGGCTAACATCCACAAAGACATCATCATACATAGCCTAGCATGATACTACGAGCTTAAAGCGGGAATCTCAAGCATCTTTGGAAGAACAAACCTAGCATGGCACTAACATGAACAAAAAGGCAAAACATGCTAGCAAGAATTCGATCACTAGCTATCCTAACCGCTAACATGCTCATAAAGGTAAACAAGCATACAAGGCACAATTAAGAAAGCATAGCGGGGTCCACACAACCACGGTAGGAAGTCCTTACACGGAAACAAGTGGAGAATAGCTATCACAACCAAAAGGCCCTCGAGCTTATCTGAACTCGAGCAACCTAGGCATAAATAAAGCATCCTAAGTAAATACATACTGTGACTGAAGCTTAGAAAACACAAAGGGATTGGTTCGGGAATTACCACCGAGAAGACACGGGCCTCGCGAGCAAGGAGGGTGGCAGAAGCGCTTTAGTGCAGTGGGTGGGGCGCTGGCCCAGGGTTGTGGCTAAGTGACTGGTGCTGTGCTGAGGCCTTGTAACACGTCGAGCGGAGCCGGGCAGGCGTATGCAGTGTCTGGTTGCAAAAGAGCGTGTGCGCAGCAACTCGGCCCAGGCCTGGCGAGTCCATGGTTAGGGCGTGGCTTGGCGAGGTGTATTTGGGGCGAGGCGCAGCGTCGCGGCGCGCGCGTCTGAGGCTGCGTTGCGGCTTTGTCGCGACCACCGGCGGCGTCGGGGGCGGTCTTTGGCGCGCCACGAAGCGGCGTCGGTGGCGATGGGAGTGCGGCGGTGGAAATTTCTTTGGTGTGCGCAGCGTCGCGGTGGCTGGCGAGGCGGGCGGTGGGCGGTGCGTGGTCAGTGCTCTTGTAGCGGTGAGCGATCACGAGAAATTTGTGCGATCGTGAGTGCAGTGCGGCAGCGGCCGAGCGATGCGAGTTTGTCGGCGAGGGGTGGTGCGTGCGGCTAGGGCTGGGTGGCTCGGGGGTGGTTCGATGGTGAGGCTAGGGTTGCTCGGCTAGGGTTTTAGGAGAGAGAGAGAGAGAGAGAGAAAATGCGGCTAAGAGGGAAAAATTAGGGGTTTCTTGATTTTCCTTCTTTTCCTTATTTTTAAATAGGTTAGGAGACCTAAATTCCTTTCCCAAGGCTTTTCTCTTGCGGGTCCCGGCTAAAGAAATTCTTTTCTCTTTTTCTTTTTAATTAAGACTCTGTTCTTAAAACTCCACATTCACCATTTAGGGCAAGGCTCAAATCCCAAAAGATTCAATTAATTTTTCCAATTAATTTTGTTATCAACCAGTGAAGAAAAGCGGGGCCGTTACAATACTCCCCCTTAAAGACTTTCGTCCCAGAAAGTCCTAAAGCTGGAACAACTCCGGGTAATGAGTCCTCATCTCATCCTCTAGCTCCCACGTCGCTTCCTCTCGCCTCTGATGCCTCAAAGAACCTTTACTAAACTTATCTCTCGGTTGCGCAATACCTTGCGCTCATAAAATAAAATTTGCAGGCTTCTCCTCGAAGGATAATTCTTTACTCAACTCTAGGGGCTCATGCTCTAGCACATGCGAAGGATCGCCACGTACTTTCTCAACATCGAAGCGTGGAACACATTATGCCGCGCCCGACAAAAGCGGGGGTAAAGCTAGCAGATAGGCCCTTTGCTCCGATCAGCTCAAGGATCTCAAAAGGCCCTACAAACACAGGGCTCGGCTTGCCTCGCTTTCCAAACCTTAACACCCACGCATAGGTGCTACTTTCGAGGAAAACATGTTGACCCACCTCAAACTCCAAGTCTCTCGCCTCACATCGGCGTAACTTTTACCGCCTACTTTGTCTTTGTCAACATGCGAGCCCTTATCTTACGCGCTGCGTCGTTCGTCATCACGAAGTAACTCGGGTCCCAGAACACGCCTATCCCCAACCTCCTCCCGAACAGCGGGGATCTGCAGCGCTTACCATACCACGCCTCGAATGGGGCCATCACGAATAGTCGCTGATAGGTTTGTTGTTGTAAGCGAACTCCATCAAAAATCACAGTCTTTTGGTCCCCTTTGCTGGGAAGTCAAGACACAGGCTCTCAACAAGTCTTCAGAATCACGATTCACCCTCTCGGTCGACCATCGGTTTGAGGTGGAAGGCGATCTTTGAAAGCGCACTCGAGTTCCCAGAGACCATACAGGCGCTCTCGAAGCGAGATGTGAGCGAGAATCCCGATCGATACTATCTTTGCGGGTACCCGTGGTACCGCACAATCTGCTCAAGGAACAAGCGTGCCCCTTTGTTCCGCGGTATAACTAATCTTCCGGGAATAAAGTGTGCACTCTTGGTCGATCGGTCCACTACTACCCGGATCTGAGTGAACCCTCTCGGTGTCCTCGGCAACCCGAGAGATAAAATCCATCGAAATCTCATCCCACTTCCACTTGTGGAACACTTACTTGGTGCAATAAACTGCGAGGGTTTACATGCAGGGCCTTCACTTGTTGACAAATGAGACAGGCTAACAAACTCCGCTATATCTCGCTTCATGCCCATCCACGAGGAACGTCGCTTGAGATCTTGGTACATCTTGGTACCTCACGGGTGCCAAGTGAATGGGAACTATGTGCCTCGGCGAGCAACTCTGCTTTCGAACCTCTGCGTCATCCGGGGCGCACAATCGATTCTCGGTACCTCAAGCCTTCGTGCGGTGCCACAACAAAGTCGAAATCACCATCGGCCTTAACCCTCTCGAGCAATCTCTTCAACTTGGGATCACTCGGTGATTATCGATGATCCTGCATGCTTAGCGACGGTGAGGCGATAGTTGGGCTACCACAGCGGTAACCTCTCCCAACAAGGCGCAATACTGGGTTCGCTCAAACTCTTTCCGCAATTCAACTTGGGAGCTCGGCCAAAGGCTGCTTTGAATGCGGCGTCTTCCTACTCGTTGCATCAGCCACAACATTGGCTTTTAGGGATGATACAAAATCTCACGATCGTAGTCCTTTACTAACTCGAGCCACCTCCTGCGCCTCATGTTCAACTCATACGAGTGAAGAAATATTTGAGGCTCACGGTGATCCGTGAACAAGCTGAATCCTCTCACCATATAAGTAATGCCTCCAAATCTTTAGAGCAAAAACAAGCTATGACCAACTCCATATCATGAGTTGGATAGTTCTTCTCATAAGGCTTCAAGCTGCAGGGAAGCATAAGCTATCACCTTCCCATCTTTGCATCAACACACTGACCTAAACCATACTTGGAAGCATCACTATAAACTACGAAACCTCCTGTTCCTCCGGAGCGCCAACCACAGTCTTTGTCGTCAAAGTGAGCTTAAAGTAGGCAAAACTTTCCTCACATCTAGCATCCCAAATAAAGTCAACACCCTTCTTGGTCGGGACGGGTTAGGGAGTCTTGCCTTAGCGGAAAAGTCTTTCACGAAGAAGCAGGTAATAACTTTGCCGAGGACCCAAAAGGCTGCGTATCTCGGCGCCGTCGTCGAGTCTGGCCCATGAGCTAACTTGCCTCTATCTTTGCGGGGTCCTTTGCTATACCATCTGCCCGACGACACGATATGTCCAAGGAAGGCTACTCTCTCTAGCCAAAATTCACACTTAGAGAACTTTGCGAACAAGCTGGTTCTCACGCAATCTTTGTCAAAACTTGCCTCAAGTGCGAAGCATGGTCCTCCTTTGTCTGGAATAAATCAAAATGTCGTCTATGAATACGATGGCGAAGTTATCCAAGAATGCCTTGAACACTCTGTCCATCATGTCCATAAGCGGCTGCGGGGCGTTTCGTGAGTCGAAAGACATGACCACGAACTCATAATGACCATACCTCGTGCGAGCGCGGTCTTCGGGATATACGCATCTCGAATCCTCGGTGATGGTACCACGACCTCAAATCAATCTTAGAAAACATGCGAGGCTCCACGAAGGTGATCAAAGCGAGATCATCTATACGCGGCGGGGATACTTATTCTTCACCGTGACTTTATTGATTCTCTATAGTCTATACACAAGCGCATGGATCCATCCTTCTTCTTAACAAGCAGGGGCGAGTGCTCCCCACGGGGACACACTCGGACGGATGAAACCTCGATCCGGCATCTCTTGCAAGCGCACTTTGAGTTCTCTCAACTCGGTGGCGCCATACGATCACGGGGCTTTGGAAATGGGAAGAGTCCACGGCTCCGGCTCAATGGTGAAGTCCAACTCGCAGAGGTAAACCCGAGCAACTCTTGGGGAAAACATCTGCGCAAACTCTTGCACCACGAGGACCATGTCAGCGATCAACGCGATGACTACTATATCTCGGCGGCTTTGCCAGAAGCCCCAAGCTCCTCGAGCCAACAATCTATGGGCTTTATTGCTGCGGAGATCAAAGCGGGCAAGTTCCTCCTGGACACCGCATGAAACTTGAAGCTCGGCCTCGAGGCGGCCTAAACACCACTTCTTTCGTGGCGGTCTATCAATGCATGGTTCTCGCCAACCAATCCATGCCAATGATCACATGAAACCGCTCATAAACGGCACTATGAGGGTAGCCTCTAAAATCTCATCGGATATCTGTATCGGCCATGCTTAACTCTCTTTGCTAGCTAACATACTCACACAGAAGGAGTGGCAACACACAGCTCAAACCCTAGAGGTTCGAGCTCCACACAACTTGTCTAGCAGAATGCATCGAGAAACAAAGGAATGGGTCGAACAGAATCAAACAATACAAATGCATAGTCTTTGTAAGACAAGCGGCGTACTGCAGCTGCATCATCGATGCGCTCGCCTCTGGCGAGTAGTGGCAAACACTCGGCCTGCTTTGTTGGGCGGTCCCATTCTTTGCTAAATCACGAGTGCGAGAATCGGCCAAGTGCCCCTCCTTGCCACATCGCGTAGCAAGCACGGGCGATGCTCCACCTGAGACCATAATGTGCCTTTCGCACTTGTTGCAATGAAGTGTGTTGCTGGTCGCCTGCTTGGCGATCACTGAGGCTCTACCACGAGTCGTGGCGATCTCGACCAACTGGGTGGCCCTGCGAGTCTGTGCGACCGATTGAGCGGAAACCACTAGAAGTCCCGGACTTCCTCTTACGCCGAATCTTCTTTGGCGGTGAGCCAAGCGAGAAAGTGGCGCAGCAGGATCTGCCTTGGCGGATACGCCGGGTTATAAATCGTGGCCAACTCTCTTGCTCGATCATAACTCTCGGGAGGCGAGTGCTCGAACATCTGAGCAACCTCCTTCCTCACCCACAAATGAACTTCTTAGTCTTGAGCTCCTCGGTGGCAATGAGCTCGGTCTTGAAATAGCTATACTTAGAGAACTTCTTCTCATGGCGACAATACTACTCGATCCTGTTTGATTTGAGAAGGCCTCTGCCATCTCTTCTTTGAGCCTCGTCATTAACATACTTAGCTCGAACTTTGTTCTAAAGAACTCCCAGTGGTGAGAAGACCCAGTTGGTCTAGCTCTATCTGTGGACTCCCACCACCACTCGGTTGTGTCGGAGAGAACATGGGCCGCACATCTCGGCCTCTGTACATCTGGGCATCCCATAACTCTAAAGATGTACTCCATTCTTGCCAACCACACTGTTTGCCACAAGTGGGTTCTGAAGCATCAAATTCTCTTGGCTTCCACTTGGTGAAATCTTTCAACCACTTGCCAAACTCATCGGCTCCTCTGCACTATCAAGTGAGTGCAGTAGTCTCCGATGACCACTGCCCCTCGGTTGAGCTACGGAGCTCACAGAGAACTCTTTGGAGGCTCTTTGAGGGTGCTCTTTGCATGGTGTGTCAAGCCCAGGCTATCTGTGCCCTAGACTCCTCTCTCTGCTTGTTGCTAGGCTGCGCTGAGTCTCGACTCTCTGCTCGGCCATTAGGCCCATCATCATGTCTCTCATAGCGAAATATCTCCTCCTGGGCTGCACCTTGAGGCATAGCGACCTCGCCCCTTCTCTGGGCAAGTTAACCTCACGGTGCCCACAGGTAGCCTACGAGCTTTGATACCACAGGCTGCTGGCTCTGCGGCATCTCTATTTTTTGATTCAGACGGACTGCTCCACTACGATATGCACGGCATCTTTGGCGATCTACACGGAAACCACAACAGGTTAGTCCACGCTCGGACTTTCTCTGTCAACAAAGATGACACATGTATGCTGCATATAGTATCATAAACAAAACCCTTAGCTTATTGAACTTAGACAAAACTGGCGGCCTTGGAGTCTTTGGAGATCATGGGAACACAACCTACAAGCGAGGTTAGTCTACGAGAATCTATGACTCGTGCTCACGATACCAAGCTGTAAAGACCCAACCCGAAAATGGAACTAAATCTAGGTCTTTACTCGGCATGCAAATTTAAAACATAAAAGGACCCGGCCGGTCGGATTAAAAGCTTTTCAAACACATGAGCGGAAAACAATCAAAACAAAGTAAACATTCATTAGGCAAAAAACGAACCATTCAAATTAAAGCGATGGTGATCGGTACTTTACTTAAAAACATAAAATAGTTCAAATCATAGTTTTCCCTACGGATCTAAGTCCAACTACATCTTTGAAATCCAAAAAGCAGTAAAATAAGACACGGCGAGTGTCGTGAGCATCCATGATCTCGGCTCTCTCGCTAGCCACCTCGGTCTTTGTCCCAAGTTACTGTGGAAGAAACCACGATAAGGGTGAGTATAAACATACTCGGTAAGAACCCCAGACCGAGTGCGATACGATGCAATCTATCATCTAGCGACCTAGTACACATGTCACCAATATCAACACGGATCTTAGCTCAATGAGCTCACAAGGAAAATCCGGAATCCACGGAAGTCTCCTACTTAGGCCTAATGATTGGCTCTCAAACCAATCCGGGACATCTCCAAGGGTCTTTCTCCCTTGGCCAATTGATCGACTCAAAAGCCGATCCCAAGATGTCCAGGCACCCTCGAGGGTCTTTCTCCTCGACCAATTGATTAACTCTAAAGTCAATCCCAATGGGTGTCCTCAAGGGTCTCTTACCCTCGCTATAAATCGGACTATCGGGAGAGTACCGAAGTGCGGCTCTAAACAAGAAGGCGGTGTACTCACGAACATTGGCAGGGAGCTCTCGGCAGGCTACTAGCGTGTCTTGCGCACACCGCATGCTCTTACCTGCAACCGGCGTAAAATGCGGGGCCTAAGGGCAAACTACGCGGGCAGTGCACGCATGCCTAAGACTCGGAAGCGGTGTCGCGATCACGATGGTGCGAGGCCCTCGGCACTCATCTGTGCGGCTGTACCACCGACACGAAGCTAAGAACCGGCCAAGGTAGGCTTGCACCGTTGGCGGGGTTCCGCTCTAGCGAGCTACAAACTAGGCTTATGCCAATGAGGTAGCTAATCCTCACTTTGGCTGCACGGGGAAGCAAGGTGCGTTATGCTTCGCTCTACTCCGGCCAAAGTGGGGACAAGGTACGTTATGTCGCTCTCGGCCTCTAGATGAAGACAAACCCTATCATACTAGCTTAGACTACCAAGTCGTGATTCTGGCTAACATCCACAAAGACATCTGTCATACATAGCCTAGCATGATACTACGAGCTTAAAGCGGGAATCTCAAGCATCTTTGGAAGAACAAACCTAGCATGGCACTAACATGAACAAAAGGCAAAACATGCTAGCAAGAATTCGATCACTAGCTATCCTATCCGCTAACATGTTCATAAAGGTAAACAAGCATACAAGGCACAATTAAGAAAGCATAGCGAGGGTCCACACAACCACGGTAGGAAGTCCTTACACGGAAACAAGTGGAGAATAGCTATCACAACCAAAAGGCCCTCGAGCTTAATACGAACTCGAGCAACCTAGGCATAAATAAAGCATCCTAAGTAAATACATCTGACTGAAGCTTAGAAAACACAAAGGGATTGGTTCGGGAATTACCAGAGAAGACACGGGCCTCGCAGCAAGGAGGGTGGCTTGCGGCTGCACAGTGTGGTAGTTTGAAATGGCCGAAGTGGGCGAGGCGCGGTGCAACACGTCGGGCGGGCCTAGAGGCAGTGTAGTGTCTGTTGCAAAGCGCGGCAGCCAGCGGCTCGGCCCCAGCTGGCATGCGGTGGGTCGCGTTGGAGTGGGCCTTGGCGGTCGCGGCCCGAGCGCGGCGAAGCGCGCGGGCGGCCCAGCGTCGAGGCTGCGTTGCGACCTTTGTCGCGACCACGGCGGCGACGCCGGGCGGTCTTTGGCGGCCACGGCGACGTCGGCGGCGATGGGAGTGCGACAGTGGGAAATTTCTTGGTGCTGCGGCGTCGCGGCTTGGCTTGGCCGAGCGGTGGCGATGCAATGATGCAGTGCGCAGTGCGCGGTGGCGATCACGGTGTGCGGCGGCGGTGGTGCGTGCGGCTAGAAATTTGGGTGGCTCGGGGTGGTTCGATGGTGAGGCTAGGGTTGCTCGGCTAGGGTTTTAGAGAGAGAGAGAGAGAGAAAATGCGGCTAAGGCGGAAAAATTAGGGGTTTCTTGATTTTCCTTCTTTTCCTTATTTTTAAATAGGTTAGGAGACCTAAATTCCTTTCCCAAGGCTTTTCTCTTGCGGGTCAGGCTAAAGAAATTCTTTCTCTTTTTCTTTTTAATTAAGACTCTGTTCTTAAAACTCCACATTCACCATTTAGAGGCAAGGCTCAAATCCCAAAAGATTCAATTAATTTTTCCAATTAATTTTGTTATCAGCAGGGAAGGAAAAGCAGGGCCGTTACAATTTTATTGTACCGGTTGGGGATTCTTCTTGAGTAATTCGTTACTCACCCTTATTGTGTGGTTTTTCCACAGAGTAGCAAGTTGCGAGGCGAGGATGGGTGAAGGAGGAGTGTGATCATGGGGCTCAGTCATCAAACTACGATTTTGTGTTATGACTCTTTATGTTTTATTTTCCCCTGAATGCATGTAGCGGGCACAGAGCCCTAGGATGTTTTCAGAATATTTTGTGGATTCCAGCATTATTGTATATAGACATGTTTTGAATGATTTTAAGAAATCTACGATCGGAGTATAGTTTGGAAATGTATTTATCTTGGAGCAGTGCTTGGAAAGCGAGGGCGGAGTTCGAGGAAAGTGTCGAGTTTTAAAGGGGTTATTTTGAATGTTTTGTTTTAATTGGAATCCGAAATCATGTCTGTTTAATGTCCTTTACTTTGAATGCATGCATTGGGGTAAGGGCCCATTTAGTGCCCCATTCGGGTCGGGTCCTTACACGTATTGTACCCCGGTTGGGGATTCTTACTGAGTATGTTTATACTCACCCTTATTTCTGTGGTTTTTCCATCAGGTAACTTGGGACAGCACCGGGATGGCTAGCGGAGGGAGCGGATTGATCATGGGAACTTCCGGCACTCTGTCATATAATATTTTCTTTATTGTTCAGCATGTAGATGGACAGGAGTCCTAGGGGAATGTTGTTAAAGTTGTTTAAACTATTTTGAGTGTTTTAAAAAAAATACTGGCCAGGCTTGTTTTTACTTTGTTGGATTGCTTAATGAAAATTGTTAGTTATGTTTTAAGTGTTCCCCGTTCTCAAATGTTTTGAAAAGATTTAAATATGAGCACTAAACCGCTTGTTGAAATATTAAACTTGCATGCTGAGTGGGGACCTACGTTTAGGACCGTAATTTGGGTCGGTTCTTTACACCCCTGGTCAGGGTTTGTGGATTTTCAGGATTCTAGAGTCATTCCTGCCTTTGTCGAGGCTTGATTGTTGTTGGTTGTAAGACTCAGGAAGTTTGGGCTAGTTGTTTGGAAGTTTGGAAGTGGTTCGGTTATTGTAACGGCCCAGTTTTCTATTTCGGTTTCCCAGGTGTTTTCGGGACATTATGCGGGTGTTCGGATGGGCCGTTAGAACTATTTTAACACTTAGGGGTATTTTGGTCTTTTTGCCCCCGGTCAGGGTTTTGTGGATTTTCAGGATTCCAAGGTCACTCCTGCCCTTGTCGAGGCTTGATTGTTGTTGGTTGCAGGACCCAAGAAGTTCGGGCTAGTTGGTTGGAAGTTTGGAGGTGATTTGGTAATTAACAAAATTATTGTTAATTTAAGTGCTTCCATTGGGATTTGAACCCTTGCCCTTGATGGTGATTTGGGAGCTTGGTTTAAATGAGTTTTAATAAGGAGAAAAGGTTGTAGTAGGGACTCGAAGGAGGAAGCCCGGGGAAGAGATTTAGGTCACCAAGACCTATTTAAATTAGGAAAAGGAAAGAAAATCAAAAAAATCTCATTCCCCTTGTTTTACCTCTCTCTCTTTCTCTCTCTCTCCTTGCCGACCTCACCAAGAAACCCAACCGAGCAGCACCGAGCCAACCCGAGCCACCAGCCCCAGCAGCAGCCCCTGCTTGCCATCAGCCCTGTCGCCCAGCCATCAGCCCTATCGCCTAGCCGAGCAGCCCAGATGCGATCGCGGCCGGCGACCCGATCGCCAGACGCGCGAGCAGCCAGCCGCGCGTCGCCGCGGCCGTCGCCAGCGCCAGTGCGCCGCGATGGCGTCTCCGTCTGCCACGCACGCCCAGCGCGCCGCGCCCAGCGCCGTCCACGCACACTGCGGCCGTGTTGCAGCGCCCGTCCGCGCGCGCATCCTCTGCGCGCGGCGCTCGGTCCCCCTACCGCGCCAGCGTGCCAGTGGCGCTTGATCTGCTCGCCCGGTACACGTCTGCTGCACACTGCCGCCGAGAGCCTATTTTGCGAGATAGATGGGGCCAGAGACCTAGTGCCTTCTCTGTTGGTAATTCCCGAGCCTCCACTCTTTTGGACCTTAAGATGTTAGTTGTTGGTTGCTTAATTAGGATGATTTTTATTGTTTGCTTAGGTTGCTCTGGTACATTTAGAAGCTCGAGGGTTGCTTATTGGTTGAGGTAGTTAGTTACTGCTTGTTCCCAGTGTAAGGATTTCTTTACAGTGGTTGTGTGGACACTGCGATGCTATCATGATTGTGCCTTGTATGCTTGGTTGTTGTTATGGGTATGTTAGCTATTGAGCGACTTGTGTTTGAAATCTTGCCCGACATGTTGCTTGTTGTTCATGTTAGTGCCATGCTAGGTTTGTTCTTCCGACATGCCATGTCTTGTGATTGTATGAAATTTCCGATTGGGTGGGTTACATGTTTTCTCTTGCTTCCGGATCGTGTTGCTCTTGTGTCACTGATATATTCAGTTAGTTCCATGCAAGGGGTTTAATTATCTTGGCATAACTTGTTCTATTTTATCTGTTAGTTAAAGTGCCGGGCATAGGCGAGTGATGTATAGTGTAGAAGGCGTAGGGGTAACTAGTTTAGGTCCCGCTCGGGTAAGACCCCGTTGGACATCCGAGAGTGTCGGATCCCGATGGGCATCCTAGGTGTGTAAGTCCCGATGGGCATCACCGAGTTGGAGGTGTAAGACCACGATGGGCATCCTAGGTGTGTAAGTCCCGATGGGCATCACCGAGTTGGAGGTGTAAGACCACGATGGGCATCCTAGGTGTGTAAGTCCCGATGGGCATCACCGAGTTGGAGGTGTAAGACCACGATGGGCATCCTAGGTGTGTAAAGTCCCGATGGGCATCAGCGAGTTGGAGGTGTAAGACACGATGGGCATCCTAGGTGTGTAAGTCCCAGATGGGCATCAGCTGAGTTGGAGGTGTAAGACCCTGATGGGCATCCTAGGTGTGTAAGTCCCCGATGGGCATCACTGAGTTGGAGGTGTAAGACCCCGATGGGCATCCTAGGTGTGTAATTCCCGATGGGCATCAACGAGTTGGAGGTGTAAGACCCGATGGGCATCCTAGGTGTGTAAGGCCCCCAGCGGGTGTCGCGATTACGGAGATGTAAGGCCCCGATGGGCATCCTAGGTGTGTAAGGCCCCACTGGGCATCACTGAGTCCTAGGTGTGTAAGGCCCCACTGGGCATCACTGAGTCATAGGTTGTGTAAGGCCCGAAGGGCATCCAAGTGTAGAACCTAGGATAGGCTCTAGATGAAAGCCCTTTAATAGGCTCGCTCTAGAAGTAGCTCATAACCTAATTCAACCGTTTTGCTCTAAGTCATTGTTTTATTTGCATGTATACTAGGGTGCTAGATGACTGATGTATCGTATTGTACCCCGGTTGGGGATTCTTCTTGAGTATGTTTATACTCACCCTTATTTCTATGGTTTTTCCACGGGTAACTTGGGCTGGACACTAGGATGGCTAGCGGAGGAGCTGTTTGATCATGAAAGTTCCAGAAGCACTCTGTCGTTTATTGTTCGCATTTATTTATTCAGCATGTAGGTGGACAGGAGTCCTAGGGGAATGATGTTAAAGTTGTTTAAACTGTTTTGAATGTTCTTTTATAAATACTGGCCAGGCTTATTATACCTTATTGGATTTGCTTTATGAAAATTGTTGGTTATGTTTTATGTGTTCCCGGTTTCCAAATGTTTTGAAAAGTTTTAAATATGAACACTAAACCACTTGTTGAGATATTTAACTTGCATGCTGAGTGAGGACCAAGGTTTAGGACCGTATTTCAGGTCGGGTCCTTACAGTTGGTATCAGAGTTCAGAGTCATAGATTCTGTAGACTAACCTTGTAACGGCCCCGTTTTCCTTCCCGGTTAATAACAAAATTAATTGGAAAATTAATTGAATCTTTTGGGATTTGAGCCTTGCCCTAAATGGTGAATGTGGAGTTTTAAGAAAAGAGTCTTAATTAAAAGAAAAAGAGAAAAGAATTTCTTTAGTAGGGACAAGAGAAAAGCCTTGGGGAAAGGAATTTAGGTCTCTAACCTATTTAAAAATAAGGAAAAGAAGAAAAATCAAGAAACCCCTAATTTTTCCCCTTAGAGCCGCATTCTCTCTCTCTCTCTCTCTCTCTCTCTCTCTCTCTCCTAAAACCCTAGCCCACACCATCGAGCCACCCCCGAGCCACCCGGCCCTAGCGCGCACGCACCCCTGCCGCACGACCCTGCCCGCGCCAGCTCTGCACGCACGAGACCACGCCACCCGGCCCCGCGCCGCCCGGCCGCTGCGCGCTGCCGACCGGAAGCCCCACCGTCGCACACACCGCCGCGCTGGCGTCGCGCCGTGGCGCCAGCACCGCCGGCGTCGCTCGTGGTCGCCGCAGTGCCGCAACGCAGCGGCAGACAGCGTCGCCCGCCGCTGCCCGCCGCTCAGCGCGATCCTCGCCGCGCGCGCCAACCCAGCGAGGCGCTTCGCTCGCTCGCGTCGCCTTGCGCCGCACGCGCGCGCGCGCCCTGCCTGCGCGTCGCCCGCGTGCGCGCGCGCCCAGCGCCAGCGCCCAGCGCCCAGCGCCAGCGCCCAGCGCCAGCGCGGCGCGCCCCCAAGCACCAGCGGCGCTCAAGCCACCCTCCTTGCTGCGAGGGCCGTGTCTTCTCGGTGGTAATTCCCGAACCAATCCCTTTGTGTTTTCTAAGCACGCTCTGCTGTATGTATTTACTTAGGATGCTTTATTTATGCCTAGGTTGCTCGAGTTCGTATTAAGCTCGAGGGTCTTTTTAGTTGTGATAGCTATTCTCCACTTGTTTCGGTAAGGACTTCCTACTAGTGGTTGTGTGGACCTGCTATGCTTTCTTAATTGTGCCTTGTATGCTTGTTTACCTTTATGAGCATGTTAGTGGATAGGATAGCTAGTGATTGAATTCTTGCTAGCATGTTACGCCTTTTTGTACATGTTAGTGCCATGCTAGGTTTGTTCTTCCAGCATGCTTGAGATTCTGCTTTAAGCTCGTAGTATCATGCTAGGCTATGTATGTGAGATGTCTTTGTGGATGTTAGCCGGGAATCACGTACTTGGTAGTCTAAGCTAGTATGATAGGGTTTGTCTTCATCTAGAGGGTGAGAGCGGACATAACGTACCTTGTCCCCACGGTCGGGAGTAGAGCGAAGCATAACGTACCTTGCTTCCAGCGTGACTAGTGAGGATTAGCTACCTCATTGGCATAAGCCTAGTTTGTAGCTGCTAGGCGGAACCACCTTAGCGGTGCAAGCCTACCTTGGCCGGTTCTTAGCTTGTAGGTGGTGGTACAGTTGCTGGATGAGTCCGAGGGCCTCGCACTCTCTGTGATCGGTGACACCGTTTCCGAGTCTTAGGCATGCGTGCACGGCCGCGTGTAGTTGCCTTTAGGCCCCGGGCTAATGTTCGTTAGTAGCCGATGCTGCAGCTGCACGCGCGTTAGTAGCCGGTTCGGAGAGCTCCCGGGCTAATGTTCGTGAGTACACAGTTCCTTCTTGTTTAGAGCGGACTTGGGTACTCTCCCGATAGTCTAGATTTATAGCGAGGGTAAGAGACCCTTGAGGACACCCATTGGGATTGACTTTAGAGTTAATCAATTGGTCGAGGAGAAAGACCCTCGAGGGTGTCGGACATCTTGGGATCGGTTTTGAGGTGATCAATTGGCCAAGGAGAAAGACCCTTGGAGATGTCAGGATTGGTTTGAGAGCCAATCATTAGGCGGAAGTAGGAGACTTAGGGGATTCCGATTTGCCTTGTGAGCTCATTGAGCTAAGATCCGTGTTGATATTTGTGGCATGTGTACTAGGTGCTAGATGATAGATTGCATCGTATCGTGCCGGTCGGGGTTCTTACTGCGAGTATGTTTATACTCACCCTTATCGTGGTTTCTTCCACAGGTAACTTGGGGCGGCAAGGGTGGCTAGCGGAGAGATTTGGGAGATCATGGATCTTCTTGACACTCTGTGCGTGTCTTATTTTCTTGTTTTTGGATTTGACATGTAGTTGGACTTAGATCCGTAGGAAAACTATGATTTGAACTATTTTATGTTTTTAAGTAAAAATCTTGATCGATCCTTTATTTTAATTTGAATGGTTCGTTTTGCCTAATGAATGTTTACTTTGTTTTTGATTGTTTTCCGTTCATGTGTTTGAAAAGCTTTTAATCCAGACCACAGCGAAGGTCCTTTTATGTTTTAAATTTGCATCTTTGAGTAAAGACCTAGATTTAGTTCCATTCCGGGTTGGGTCTTTCTGGTTGGTATCGAGCACGAGTCATAGATTACGTAGACTAACTTTGTTTGTAGGTTGTGTTCCCATGATCTCCCGGACTCCAAGGCCGCGAGTTTGTCTAAGTTCAATAAGCTAAGGGTTTTGTTTATGATACTATATCACGGTACACATGTGTCATCTTTTTGTTGAGAGAAAGTCCGAGCGTGGACTAACCGTCGTGGTTTCCGTGTAGATCGCCGATATGCGGTTACACGTAGTGGAAGCAGTCCGTCTGGAAGCGCAAATAGAGATCTTTTTGAGCCAGCGGCGAGGAGTATCTCGAGGCTCGTAGGCCCGTGGCACGAGGTTAACTTGCCCGAGAGAAGGGGCGGAGGCGCTATGCCTCAAGGTGCGGCTCGGAGGAGATATTTACGCTATGAGAGACATGATGATGGCCTAATGGCCGAGCAAGAGAGGCTGAGACTGGTATGCACTAGCGGCGCGCAGAGAGAGAGAGTCTAGGGCACGAGATAGCCCGGTTGACCACGGCTCATGCGGCGAGCACCCCAGCGACTCCAGTAGCCGGTAGCTCGGTAGCTCAACCGGAGAGGCGGTCATCGGAGACGATCGAGACTCACTTGATAGTGCAGAGGAGCTGCTGCGAGTTTGGCAAGTGGTTGAAAGATTTCACCAAGTGGAAGCCAAGAGAATTTGATGCTTGAGAGAACCCACTTGTGGCGATCGGTGGTTGGCAAGAATGGAGTACATCTTTAGAGTTATGGGATGCCCGGATGTACGAGAGGCCGAGATGTGCGGCCCATGTTCTCTCGACACGGTGAGTGGTGGTGGGAGTCCTGAGATAGAGCTAGACCGGTGGGTCTTCTCCGACCACGGGAGTTCTTTAGAACGAAGTTTGAGCTAAGTATGTTAATGGCGAGGCTCGGCGGGAGATGGCAGAGGCCTTCTCAAATCTGAAAGCAGGGGATCGAGATAGTATTGCTTTGCCTATGAGAAGAAGTTCTCACGAGTATAGCTATTTCTAGCGCGGAGCTCATTGCCTGCCGAGGAGCTCAAGACTAAGAAGTTCATTTGTGGGGTGAGGAAGGAGGTTGCTCGGGATGTTCGAGCACTCGCGCTCACGAGAGTTATGATCGAGCGATAGAGTTGGCCACGATTTATAAC